>DWLS01002488.1:0-17971 GCA_018246255.1 Pachliopta kotzebuea | reverse complement strand
CAGTTTCTACCAGCCTGCTGTTTATATCATCCACTGATGCGCAGCTGTCTAGCCCTTCGAAGCGATTCGACAATTCGAGTTGCAATAATTAGCCAACTTTTTTTTTTGGAAAAACCCTGTATGGCCAAACTAATCGAGGCATAGATATTAGTGGTTAAGTCGTATATACCGGGTGATTTTATTAATTTCGAATATTTTACTGTAAGATTACAATTGCAACTGTTGCAAGAAATATAATATATTTTTTTTAAGGAATCAGTTTTAAGTTTAGATTGAATGAAATTTCCGGAGTTTTTGGGAGGAGGCCAAATGCCACAAGAGATAATATAATTTAGGCGAGAAATATTTACGGTAGTAAACAGAGATGTGTTAAAATTTATCGTTTAGTAAATATACGATTTGTTAAATAACTTATAATTTATTTATATTTTTCGGTGTAAACAAACTCATAATGTTAGTGAAATTTATGTTGAATTATGAGATCATTTTAAAAAAGCGGTAGTTTTGTAAGTTGAAGGTTTGCTGTAGTTTGTTGTTGGGTGTAACGAGTGAGAATAACCGATATTAGGTTCAATCGGGCTGTAGTTGTTTTGAATAAGATAAGCCGGGGGCCCTTTTTTTCTTACCGTCTGAATTTCGTTTGGAGAGCGCCGTTTCAGCCACTGAGTCCTCGCTCTGCGAAGGGTTGACGGGTCGAGAGCGCACGGACCGTCCATTCGTCGCGCGGCTCGCGCCTGCCAACCCACATACACTAACTTCATAACACTGTACCTACTTCACAAATCATCTATTCTAATTGTTCTTTTCGCTAAATGATTCACCCTCAACCCAAAATTCAGATTAAAGACGGTAATGCCATTAAAATATAATTTTATGGGAGCTTTTACTAATTTTGTTATAAATTCTCAGTGCATACATTTTTTTAAATAAATTTATCATAGTTGATAATAATAAATCCGCCCGTCCACACGTCAAACCTTTATTTACAGATATATATGAAGCATGCATAGTTAAGTTGAATTAAGCGGAAAATCTACAATAAGTACATTGCTTATATATTTATTAATAAATTAAAGAGGAAATTGGGTTCGATGCACAACTACATATGTTTATTTTTGACATTATTGGAACGAAAATGTTAATATAATCTTTATTATTGGTAAATACGTCGATATTATAGAGTAACAATAAGTATATACCATTGCGTATCCTTTACATAATTTAAGATAAAATTCATTTAATATTAATAACAAACATAAGCCAACAGATAGCAAAGAAACAAGTATAATAATTTCAGATTTTTTTTAGCATTCTATTAAAGTTTCAACAAAAATGTACTAAAAACTTAAAATATTGTGCAATGCAGTATGTATAACTGCTCATATTTTTTTTAAAAAGCATCAAATAGGCAGAGTATGCCTTCGTGGTAAAAAAATATTAAACATTATTTAATGATGTTTAATTAGTATGACTATAGTAATCGATTTATTTTATAATAACAATTTTGCAAAATATTACCGAAGGCCAGTTAATATTTTGTAATTCGACATATTTTTAAAATTAATAATACTTATTCACATGACGATTTTACTGTCGTCTCCTTTTACTGCAATGAAAAAACACCAAATAACGAGGTCAATGCAGTGGTTGCTAGTTAATGTCTAAGCAAACTATTGATCGCTTTTGTATCTCTTTCTTACACAGGGGTGTTAACGACACTGAAATACTTAAGCTCGATAACGTTTTATGTTTTTAAATTATAAGATTTTATAAACCGAATTTCAATGGACAAACAATAAATTTTTAGTTAAAGCAAATATTTTCATCTTCTGTAAATGTTAAATAACTTATGCGCAGCTTTCTTTTTTTCAAGAGAGTACATATGAGAACAATTTGAATTCACAAATGCTTCATAGTATACCAAAATACGTTATAGCTCAACGTCTAGAAACTTGTTGCGTTCTTAACGTTGCCAATATCTATTGTTACAGACGTTTGAGAATTCTGCCTTATCTATTCACATGTTATCTAAAGAAAACCTGTACTAAATAAATAAAATAAATTCTTGTCGAGATAGAAAAGGAAAGCTTTATTATACACGAGTGTATTAAAACATAAGGAATTTATAACATGTAACAAAGTAAGATTTTTCGTACTGACGCAACGGACTGTCTTATCGACAAAACCAAACTCTTTCAAAGAACTTAATAAATAGATTGAGGGTTGATGTGAATATATTACATATACATTAAATGAATACAAAGTCCGGAAAGGTTTATAATTTTTTACTCTAGATCTTTGGTCAATCAAAAAAAATATATATCTTAAATGGGACATTTGGTGTATTCAGTCATTTTAAATAGCTTTCATCCTAAACTAATAAGGTTTCATTTTGAAATGAATAGCAAATTATTCACTAATTTATAAGTGACAAACTAAAGAGAAAACAAGAATTTAAAAATAAAAAAGTGAAAGTATTTTAAAAATATATACTTCCGGCTTTGTTCCTTTTTCGGTGAACTTTGATGTTGCGGATGGTTATAAGAGGTCCCACTTACCTTTAACATCATGTAACCCGGTTGTTCATTGATTGGGAAAAAAAAAATTACCTTTAAAAAGGCAATTTTGGATTGTTATTCCGAAATATTTATAGGTCATTTTGCTGTTTTTGGTAATATGGTATAATACAGAAAAATAAATATGTTACATAGTAAACTAAGAAATAAAATTTTGAGTAGTTGATTGTGATTTGAATATCTTGGCCGTAAGTATACTATAAATTTGCGGTGGAAGGCGATGCTAGCGTACTGCTAATTATGTCTATTACAATAAAAAAATGTCAATTATGTACAATGAGTACAAGTTAAATACATAGTTAAAGCATTATTAAAAAATATCATAACAAGAGATATTTCACCAATAACGATACTATTCCTCTTTATTTTTGATTGTTTAATATTAATAAGATTGCTCTAACTATTAATTGTATTTTTCAGTGTCAAAGACAAGGTGTACTTATCAGCCATTGTACAAGCAATATTTTTAATGAATAAAATTAGGTTTCTACAAATATTTCTGCATTCTTTATCACACTTGTCAAAGAATAAAATTTTTTGATTAAAATGTCCTTCATACATTTTGATTGACATTCTTCATTAACAGAAGTTCTATAAATAACAGAAGTTTTATATTCGTAACACCTGTTTTATAGGAGAATTCTAAGATACAAACAAAAGGAACAACAAAATTTTTCCTGTTTGTGACCTTTTTCCTTCTTTTGCGGGTGATAAAAATTTTTGTTCTTTTGTTGAAACCTCTATACTTTTTCTTTCTAGATGTTTCGTGCTCTCAATTGATTTGGAGTGTCTGCTTTATCGCTATATTTACACTTTGACGAGGTTAGCTTTTCAGTGTAACATTTCTAATAAGAATATTTAGTTCCCTACTTCAGAAAAACTTTTCTGTAGTTATAACTATAATAATTATTAATGCTGTTTGTTCATTGTTTTTTTAAAAATCCTTTTATCGTTTTCTCTTTAAAATGCTGATATTGTATTTGTGACATGTAATTATTGCAAAGGTCGGTATTAGGTTGAATTAGGCGTAGTGATTAGTAGAAGAGTATTTTAGATAGCCAATTCAGAACATATGAATTAAGCAACTAGACCCTTTCTTTATTACACTATCATAAATTTACTACAAAATAATAATTAGGTTAAATAAATAGTTAATTTGGTTAAACTTATGGAGTTTTTATTATAATAATATTATTTAAACAATTTTTTATCTGACTGTAGAGTTTGTGTTTGTAGTACTTAACCAGTTACCGCTATTAAATTTTGCTAGTAATATACCTAAATTTAGAAGCTGTAGTATTCTGTATATAGTAGATATGGTATAATTTTCATGAAGTGAAAAAAATCCTCTATATATTTACGAGCTCAGCGTAAGGTTGTAAAATAAAAATTTGTGGTCGGCCAAGTTTTTGCACCTCTCTTATGTGACTTAACAGTGCCAAATTTCATACTTCGCTTTAGTTTTTTTTTTTACGCGGGGGAAATACTTCGCTTTACTAGCTATACGAATACAAACGTCATCAATTTGTACAAGAAAACAAGATTTTTCTCCTATCTATTAATTCTTTAGATAATGAACTTCCTTTTTTTTGTTACGCATAAAAGTACACTTCATTTATTTTATACGACAGATATTGCCTAGTTTACGACCAGAAGTCGGTTTGAAGTCTGTGACAACATATTAAGGTATATTTTTAAGGTACATACATAAATGTGTTGTGTTTTAAAAAAGTCTAACACAAATGCATTGTTTTTCTATATTTTATTGCGATCTACAACAACAAGCAGTTCATTTTAACAAGTATTCTAGCAGAATGATGTCAATATGACCCATACCATCACGACACTATTTAATTGTGGGCACTGTTAACAAACGTAGTGTTTAGCTCATAAAAGCGTAAACAAAATTACATTGCAGAAATTTAAATCGATAGGTTAACTAAGAATTGTGTATGCACAAAATTCTTAAACGATCGTAAATTTCTCTTTGTAAATATTACATTTTAAAACATTGTTATTATAACTTACTGTGAGTTTGAGAATGGAAAACTTTATGTGATAAATTTTGTAGTCAAAGTTGAGAAGATCATTTTGGTTTAAAAAGATAACTAATAGTAAAGTACACATTTCGCATTGTCCAGGATTTAATTCGCCACTGTAATCCGCACCCTTCGCTGTTCAAAATAACTGAAGCTATTACTAGTGGCCCACTGGCTAACAAATATTTAGGTTTTTTAGGGTCAGTTTAAAATAGCTGAACTGTGAAAATAATAAATTTTATTACGTAAAGGAATATTGAAAAACAACCTATTATACATATTATTACCCATTGCAATATTATGTATAAACTTACCTTAGTAGAATACTTCTTATTAAAAAACATTTTATACGTTTGCAGTATGAACAATGACAAACTTACCAACATAAAACCTAAAGATAAAAATTCCGTCTAGCTGCTACAATTAACGAGGCCCAGCGTCAAGTGACACTCCGAGATTATTAACAGCTAAGTGCGGCGCCGTTATATTTCCCTTCTACTGACGTAAGCTGTGCCAAAGGAAGACTAGAGAATGTAAAAAATAATTTCAATTGTAAATATTATTTTTACAATTGACATTAATATTTAAGAACATATAAAAACATATAAAACTGCTGCTATAATAAATTATTTTACTAAAGAAGTCCGGATAATGTATATATGAATAAAACTTTACTAATAAATTTATTTAAATACGTTATTCATAAGCATATTTGTAAGAAAACAAAAGATGTTGTCATAAAAATAAGTTTTTTGTTTTATCAATTAGCACAAAATAATGCAGAAAAATACCTCTAATGAAACGAGTTTTAGTTGTAATTGAATTGACTTTCATTATTTGTTTGGCAGTGAGATTTTTATGGAAGATACCTTATGAGAAGTAAAGGGATAAGGGATTTCTATTCATGAAAATATATTAGGAGGTCATCGTCAGCGCATGACAGATCCAGGGATCTTTTACGAAGGCACTGATGACCGTAACACAATGTCTGTTCATAATTTGCTACGGCTAATATGTGCTTACTTCATCTTTGTTGTATATACTTTCCGCGTCGTTTCACAAGTATTACACCTGAAGATATTTACAAGTGAATAGTGAAGTGAACCTTTAGCCCTTTTAGTTGCCTTCAACAAAAGGGAAGAAAATATTATTTGATACTTAGTCTAGTAAAAACATAGGTGGTAAATATATTCAACACACATTCAATGTTATTTCAACAATTTAAAAAACACCACAACTTGTTAATTTTTAGTGCGTATGATTTGACCTTTGCTTTAAAACATTTAGGGTTTTTAAAGTAAAAAAATAACCCAAGTTACAAAAAATTACTTGGGGTTTTAGGAAGCGAGTCGACTCCAGTTCAACCTGTCATTGGAGAACATTATCAAAAACAAAAAAATTAAAAGCTCGATTACTAGTTTAATAAAAGTTTTAATGTTGGAAATATTGTAAGTGTTAATAATTCAAAAAAATTCGAAGTTTACTACAGTGATACTTTTTCGTATATTACTTATAACACAAAGACGTGTTTTGTGTATTATAAATATGTAAAATTATAGATATGTATATATTGTTTTACTATACAATATACAGTTGTTAAAAAAAGAAGTAATTTTTACATATAAATCACATAATAATAGTTTAATGGGTTGTATAAATAAGGTATGTATTAATCGCAAGTCTCTAATCCACGGCTAGAAAAGAAATGAAGTACAATGGAGGACACTCAATGAAGGATGTAATCATATAACAATAGAGTTTACTACTCTTTAAGAGATAATAAAGTTTGTTATAACCTCTAATAATATTATTTGGTTTTTCAAAATCCTGGCAAGCATCACAGTTTTGTGGAACGAGCGAGTCGTAGCCAAATTGTACCTGAAGACACTGTACAGGACATTTTAGTCACCATATAACTGTTTCACTTTTATAATATGTTTATTCAATAGTTTAAATTTATTATAAATATTTTGAACAGCTAGAAATAATTTTCAAAATGTTAAATGATTTTTTCATTCAATTCAAGTTTCCTTTAGCCATTCGATACAAAATGCCTGCTAACATTCAAATAATTTAAAGTTTCATTTATGTAAATTCAGCGCGCGTCTGAGAACTTTTCTTAGTGTACAACTTTTATCAATTCCCATGCAATAAATATGGGCAAAGTACACTTAATATCTTTGACGTCTATTTTAGAAACTACCTAAAATAAATATATATTAAACGAAAAATCGCGGTTTTACGTATATAATACAAGATATATTAGAAAATTATAGGTATGACAAAGCGAGGACAGGCGGACATGTTTAAAGTTTGAAATATTTATGCATACAAGAGAGATCAATTATCGTAGATAAAATACTACTTTTTTTAACCTAAGCATTAAGGAACTACCTATTTGAGGAACAGTGTCCAATATTTTACAAAAAACCTATTAACTATCTGGCATGCATAAAATTGCAAAGCAGTGTAAATATTGTATATACTGTTCAGTTCGCTGAATGCAACTGAATTCAAATACAAGCTTTAGACAAAGCCATTCCAATAATATTAAGACCACTAGTTTAATTATATTAATGGGAAATTCATTGTGTGACCTGCGCTCTAAATGCGCCGAATGAAGTCTTTAATTCTTTCAAAATCAATATTATCTTATTCATGTCTACCTTTCAGCTTTTACGCGAAGCATTTTAACTTAAAAGCCACTGTTTCACTCCTGTATAAATAATCTGGAGCTTATGGTTGCAGTATTTCTGTTCTAAGCGGTATTTCAACTATGCAGGTGCATTTCTTTATTTAATAAAGTGAAAAAAGAAGGAAGTAGAAGGTAAGTAGAAGATCAGCAATTGTGTCTGGAACTAATGGACGTAGCCACTATCGCCGGATTCCGAATCGTAAATTCGGACACTGGCAATACGTCAACATATTCGCTCTTGTGTATTCACATTTTTCTGGAAAGTACTTACTAAAAAGAATGAATAAGAACGCAGCAAAGTTTATCGACTGTAACTGTCATGCCATAGTGCCGTTTAAAAATGAAGAATAGAACCTTGAAAGCAGCTTTTCCAACAATGGAGTAGACAACACGCATGGTCCTCGGCCGATGTACGATTATCTACGAAACAGTGCAATCATATCACGCTCCATTTTATCAAAAAGCGTTCACATTTCACAGCAATGTGTATGTGGCTTGTTACCGCGGTGGAGACTGTTGCTTTTGTGTTTGTTTATTACATCCAAATTTTGTTGTATGCTTTGAATGATCGTACTGTTGTTACGCAGTGACCGTTTAATAAATAAGTTACTATTATATATATTGTTTAACCATTGTTTTTATTAGTACTGTGCTTTTCTCATTGCTTCACGTAAATTTTAAGGTGTGGATTTCATATAGTCTTTACAACGTGTTACCGCGATTTCATTTAAATGTTTTAGTAATATTTAAACATTATAGTAATATAGTATAATTCGGCAAACTTTAAATATAGACATTTATGTTTACAAAAACTTGAAATGCCTATCTAACACACAAACAACCTATACACGAAAAGCTAACTACAAACAAACTAGAACTAGATTAACACCGCAAAGTGTGTCAATGAACGTGTTTTGTAGTTGATGAAAAAAGACGTATACTTATTGCGTTACAACATAAATAAGTTTGCTTCGTGACGTACCTATTGTTGGAGAGGGTCGTGCTTGGTTAGTCTCGTGTCTGATGCATTTCATTTTGTTTGGGTTTAATAATGCATGAGCTTCGTATTTTTGAACTTACCGAGATTTTCAGCGCTCGCGTTGACGTCGTAGCGATGCGCGGGCTTAGAGTGCGGTGCTGGGGAATGCAGAGATGTACTCTTGTGTCGGCGTATTGTCGGCAGTCGCGACACAAAGGATGCATTGTTCTTGAATGATGCGCTCATAACTCGACTGTCAAACACACATGTTTGTCATTCGTTTTCAACAACTAAAATTGTGTAACTAAAATTCAAGTAAGAATGAATTGAGAAAATGTAAATTAACGTTGCACATACATAATAAGAAAAGATATATTAGATTATAATACCTTGTTTGTGGACTAGGTAAAGGGATTTGATGCATTTTCCACGTTGCAACACTCATAGAATGTTCATCTGCAGCATAGCAACGCCACAGTGCCTGTATAAGCGTGGCAGCAGGTTGACGACGTCTTATCATATGTTTCTGTCGTTGTTGTTGCTGCACTTTAAGAGCGAAGCCTGAACCGAGAATGCCCTTGGAGAAAATTAAATATTTGTGAATGATTATTTGTAATTGTGATAGATTACATGTAAGGATATATATATACGTTAGGTAAATTATTCTCACAGCGGGAAGAGCAAAGAAGGATATTCCCAATAACGCGCAGAACGATGCGATGAATTTCCCTTGCCAGGTTTGTGGCACCATGTCGCCGTACCCCACCGTGCACAGCGTGATCTAAGAGATTTCAAGGTTATGGATTCATAAAGAATTGGTGACATATTAATATCATTGTACTGTATATTTAGAACATTTTTTGGATTTTTTTTAAACTAAAATAAAACAGTCACTTGTTATTGACAAATAACATTATACTGTAAAATAATTACAAATGAAAATATTTAAGGATTGGAAAATATATTTAATATGATAAAAAAAAACTTACGACGCCCCACCATAACGCTTCCGCGAAGTTTTTGAATTTTGTGTCAGTAACATCTTTTTCTGCTAAATAAACTAAAAACGAGGCGAATATAAGTCCCAGGAATCCTATATACAAAGTCGTTATTAATTCCTGAAACAAATCAACAGTTTTATCAATTCTTATATCCTCATGTATCTTAGTATATAATAAAACCCGAGTAGAAGCCCCAGCAGTATTCTCACTTTTTGGTAAAAATACAACAGAAATAATAACTTAACTAAAAGCACTGACGCATATACTCCTTTGCAAGCCATTTTGCAACTCAAATTAGTTTGTTTATTTATTTAATATCTGATATTTATAATCAGAAATGTGAAGATCAGTAAAAGAATTAAGGTCATCGACTTAGCCTTAAGGATTGCTAGACTTGCTTGACTTGTAAGTGGTAATGTGAAGCGCACATGCATCGATCTGGTGAAGGTCGCGGAAAAATGCTGCAGAGCGCGCAAGACCGATTAGAGAGGAGATGTTTGGGGAAGGTTTATGTCTAGCAGTGTGTGTTTATCAACTGATAATGATAATTATGATGATGTATATTTACCGGGTATTCAATTTGATATTAAGAAATTTAAAAACTATGTGGCAATATTTTTTTTTAATAAAAACATTGTTATACAGATCAAAAAAAAGTTTATTTTAAGCTCTTGTAGTGATACTGTAGTTCTGAAATGAAAATGCTATATATACCAAGATTTCTTGTGGTCTGTTCAAAAGGTCGTCGAGAGCGGGAGCCTATTTTCAGTGTCAATATTGCAAAAAGGCGAAAAATGCGGATCGGGGCCCCTGTTATTTGCCCTGGGATATGATCATGCAACTTTAACTTGAACCAATTGTGAGTGGATATTGAGTCTTGCCGTGTTTTGTGTTATATCGACCTACTTTGCAGACGAAGGAAATTGCCACCAGTTCCGCTTTGCTATCTCATCACGCTTACTCAAGTGACACATAAACTTTAATAGACAGCAACTCCATAGCCTGTTATTATATTATATTTGGCAATGACGCTGTGAGAGTTATTTAAAATATCATTGACATATATAATCAGTAAATACAAATAGAAATATACTTTATTGTGCATTATCACAGAGTTTCAAAAAAAGAAAGTATACGTGTTATAGGAAACGGACACGTAAATATTACTTCATTAGAATCTATGTAATATATTATTCTTTACCGTACACCTGTTTTAAATTATAAGATAATGAGTTTACCTACAATGTTTCGATTTCGTTAATTAATCTGTTTACAGCTGTAATTCCCGTTAATTTTTTAAATCTATTTACAGCATTTTCTACGCCATCTGCTTTTTACGTAAATATTTCAAAGCGTAAAATTCTTGTTTATGTATATGTACATACTTTATAATAAATTTAGCATTTCTCGACATGCGTTAAACGTGTAGTTGTTTTGGGTGTAAGTTAATACGTAAATATTCTTGCTCACGATTATCAATTAACATTAGTATGTTTGTTGTATTTTAATTCTTGTATCGCAATGTAAAATCACCTGACGATGAGCGTATACTACAGAGCCAAGCAATTTCCAGGTTCCGCCGCGCCGATCCATCCGCACCATGCGTAATATTTGGAAAAACCGCAAACCCCGCAGTGCCGACGCTGCGAATACTTGCCCCGATGAACCCATACCCAACACCACCAACGACGCCATGATTGTTGTTACATCTAAAGGGTAATTGTATTTGTTAAATTTTTGGTAACAATATTTTTTATTAAATCTTGGAACCGAGCCAAGTTTTTACCTACAACAATCCCCTGAAATTTTATTATTTGTTTTTTACGAAGACCTTTTTCTTTAGTAAATAAGTTTTTATTATGTTTGTTACTTATATAGTGTAAGTTAAGTATGTAGGCCAGATCTATAATGATACCAAATCAAATATGTTGATTGTTATAACTTCGATTTAGTGGTCTTCGTTTCTTTTTAACAATGTTTATAGACGTTTTAAATAATTAAACTATCTTAAAGTTATCATCATCATCATCATCATCTCAGCCTATTGCAATCCACTGCTGAACGTAGGCCTCTCCAATAGATTTCCAGCGCGACCGGTCCATTGCCACCTGCATCCAACCTAAAGTTATAGAGAAACTATTTTTAACTTCATTTAATGTAAACTACTGAAATCCAAATTAAAAATTGATCAAGTATAAAGAACAAATTTACAAAGTTAAAAGAATCAAGTAAACATATTTTCATAAAATTAGATAGTCTATTCTAAGATAGAATTTCTTAGAATTATTCTAAAACTTTAGGTTACAACTACTGCGTTTATACAAACGGGATTCTAGGTCACAAAGGAGAGTTGTAGAAATAAATATATTGCAATATTTGTCGGTTAGTGCGGTCTCAGAGGGGCCAGAACCCCAGAGAGTAAAAGGGCGGCCGCACGAAACGGTGTTCAGGGGGACATCGAAATGTGAAGGTCGTAGCAGATTGGTCGCACTTTAAATAGGGTCACTGGTGGGCTATATGTACACGGAACGTGACTCCTACTTGGAAGTATACTGTGGAAAAAGTAATTAATACCACTTTATTGTACAACGTTTAACTTTTTAACAAATTTTCATTTGCTTTCACCCCGGAATTTGTGAAATATGCAAAATGAAAATAAAGAGTTTAATTATAAAAATTATAAAATTGGAAATACACTGCACAGTGACTTTTTAATTATATTTAAAATTGTAATTCAATACCTATTATACAAAAAGGCCGTTTTAAGAATTTCAGGCGTCCTATTGATCCTTGATATCGAGATCTGCATCCTGATGACCAAAGCCTGTAAAAAAATTAAAACAAAAATGGGCGATGTGTGTGTACGTATTTTTTATACACTAGGTAGTAACTTTTGCTTTCAAAGACACCTTTGGGAATAACCTTATTAAGTTTGTTCCTTTAGTTAACCAGTCTCTCCTGTGTATTCCAAGTTATACGTACTAAACACGCCAGCCAGGGTCGTACGTTATTAAATTGTATAATTCACAGTCCGACCTTTATGCAAAGACGGTCTACAAATTACACGTATAATTGTTCTAGTGCGTGATAATTTCGTACCAGAAGTAGGGCAAAAATACAAACTTAATATACAAGGTCCGCACAATCCATCTCGGGTAATGAATTACATGAAGCGGCAAGAGCCCTCACATTCTTACAATAACGTCATCTTTCCTTCAAGTTACGCAAAATTGTTCGCAAATGTTTATTTTAAGGATATTACTTGAAATACTATTAGTAAAACATTTATAATTTACTATATATATATATATAAACACAAATTATTATTAAACACTGCTAAAGAATTTACCTAGTTGCTATTGCGGAATAAGTATTGCATTTATGTGGATCGTAGTAATTTTAAAATACAGTAAACCAACTTATATGTACCTTAATACAAACTCGATGGCGAACCATACGACGACCACAGTCTCCATGTAGAAAAGTACAATCCCCGCTTTTGCTTCGTATTCTTCTATTGTGGAGAATACTGACAGCGATAGACACATAAACACCATCAGAAACCTGAATGAAGAGGTTATTTTAGTGTTTGGAGATATATTAAAAAATTTCACATTTGTATATAATTGCTTATGTAATTACAATGTGGGGTGCCGATATTTTTAATTCTTTACCTGTTTTTTCTTAAATATCAAACAGTTGTTAACGTGACAATTGAGTTGTAGTTCCTCATGATAACTTTTGTTGTGTGAATGTAATCTCGTTGCTTTATTATTATGTTATTTCTCGTTAGTTAGAATGTTCCCGTGCCTTTTGTCAATCTTGGGGTTTCAAACAGAACTAATGAAAGGATACAAATGGTAATTGTTTGATCGTTTTCTTGAACAAACTTATTTCTGATAAATTACGAGTTTATACAGTGTAAAACGGAAGTGGTCCGCGCGAACTAAATAGGTCGGCAGAAGATAATGGATATTAACATAAATAATATAAACAATTTGGGTCACTATCCTGGTTCTGCTCTCCCGTTTTTCAGAACGTGACTAGCTGCATTTAATTCCTCGGTACGAATGTAGGATATAGCAGTACCTACGAAAAATGTATGCCACTGCCATTTACCGTTTTTGAGGGCGAGCATATAATTCATATTATATTACGGTTAACTATATCCGGTCTACTTTCAATACTTCAATTAATACAAAATCTTAAACAATATAATTGTAAGGATTTTCTTTTTTTACTGGTCTCCGCGCGTTCCATGTGTTGAAAATCATTCCAACAAGCTGAGAAAATCTAGTTTTATCCTTAAATAAAATCAGTATAAATTAATAGTTATATCTAGTTTTAAGGCAGAAAATTTTGGTCACTACTTTGTCCAATCAGTATTTAAATTGCATATTTACTAACATGTTAACCATAGCACACAAATATCGCATAATTTATTTAATATTTTGTGAGCTCAGTTCTTGGAAACAAATGTTCCACTATATTTATAGCCTAAAATTTAGGCTGTGCATGTAATTAAAAGTAATTACTACATTTATTTATTGTAGCCTATATCAAGATGTTAAAACTAAATGTAATGTAATATAGTATATTCTACATCATTTTAGTGTAAGAAAAATAGCAACGGGTTAATTCGCGTTCCTTGGAAGAGGCCTATGTACTCGACGGCTGCGTGCAGATAATAAGGGTATAATTTATTTCGTTGTCTTTCGGTAAAGATGTACTCAAACGAATTCCACACTTCCTTGTTCTTGACTGGACGAAGCGATTCAGGGCTACCTTTTAAGTATTATATAGTTTATATCGAATCCACATCAAGTATTACGATTTCATTAAAATACTAACACAATCATGTGATAAAGAACGGCCTTGACTCCCCTTGGACGTTCAAGGAAGTTGTAAAACTTGGATTGCAGACGACGGTATCGCGCGTCGCGTCGCGTGGCGCGGTAGCTGAGCGGCTTGCCCAGCAGCGACATCCGCGGCGTCGCCAGCCGGTCGCCGCCACGCTTACACTCACTGCAACAAAAGACACCCATCACATTACACATTTTAATGACCAAAACAACTATCGCCGCGTTTACCTATATTCTCTTTAACAGTTTTTTTTATAAAAGTCACGGTAATTGTTTTTCTTTAACACAAGTTACACCAGGGTAACCATCATCATCACTGTTTCGCCTCGCAAGAGACAGGGCAAAATGTGGTGAACTGACCGTCAACCTTCGCTAGTCGGAGAGGCACGTTAAGAAGAAGAACAAGAAGAACCATCATCATAAATTGTAATAGCAATACCCTTACAGTTAAATCATTTTTTTTCTTTTATATGTTCGTAAAACATTGTAACCAGTTGTATATAAATACCGAACCTGTAAAATAAAAGTTAGTTTTCTTTGCACATTTATATCTTTACACATTAGTCTCTAGTTTGTATAACCTTAAAATCCTACAAGATCGCTCAATAGAACTCACGCAACAATTTTTTTTTTTGATGTTTACTTTCAATGCGTTTGACATTGGACGTTTAGAGTTATATCATATTTAACTATATTAACAACAAATATAATAAAAATATTTAATTTTAGTTATCATGGTCAATTTCAAACTTGCGCAACCCATCAGTAAACAATTCTGTTGACGTGCGTAGTTCTGTACCTGTTAGTGTCGATGTTTAATGTTCACGTATAAAAGCAATAACTTTGCAGCATGTAACAGATGCCTACAAAATAAACTAGAAATCTTTAGTAAATTATTTATTACAATAACTTTATTATAATCTGATTGTGTGGCAAATAATATTAAGATTTTATAATTTGTAGTTAAATGAAATACTGTTCATTAAATAAGAATTAATATCCAAAAACTGAAAAGAGATGCGATCACATTCATTTTTTTAGTGCAACGTTGTTAGCTATATTCTCCGAAACGAGTAATACTGGTATATATTACTCATAATATACCATGTTCTAGTTTGCAAAATTGAATGTTGTAAAATTTCTGGAAAAAGGAAACTTAACGTCTTGCCTCAAAGCAATGAGCACTACGTGTTGTAGCTGGCGCCAGATTGTTATGGGCAGATATGCCTCTCAAGTAGATTAAAACAATGACTCATACACATATATGTCATGTAGTTTATAAGGAAGTGCTTAAACTTGTGTAAAAGTAATTGGTAGTAGTACTGTGTAACATCCTTCTGAATTGGTTTCTGCCTCGTCGCAGCAATAAGCTCTAAGGCTGTGGCGTAGTCATCCACGGTTAAGCTAAGAGGAACCTATCCGGCCAGCCCTCTGACCGCTCCAGATCAGATTTATAAACTCAAAATATGCGTCAAAGACCTGCAGGATAAAGAACGGGAAGTTAGGCGCTATTAGCACTGCCTTTTGCTGCCGTGGAGGAGTTGATAGGGAGCAATAACTGTTTTATGATTCATTGTTCTCCCTCCCAAGCATATTCGCACTGCTAAAACGGCAGTAGAGGCCGCGCGAGTAGGACTGTCGGTATTGCGTTTCGCCTCTCTGTCTATTCACCACAGCTCTGCTAAAATTAGCGACGGAACCCAGGACTAGATCGCACGGTCTAGTTGGGAGAGCTTTCTATTTTGGCTTTCATGGAGTCTGAATGACGGATTCACTGGGATTCGTTGCCCAGATGAGGATAACACGCCGTGAGTGCTTTGTATATTCCGAAGTGCCCTTACAGAAGTGGAAAGGGGATGTGCTATTTTGAGTTGGCCCTGTGCTGCACGGGCAACGTTAGGATTATTATTTTTAGTATTATTATATAATTACAAGCACAGTCCCAAAAAATTACGCCATCTTGTCATTTATTACTAGGGAAGGTCGCGAATTTAATAATGAATGATGGACGATTATGTGATTGTAATCCAATTTAATAAAGAAATTTGAGTTTGGATGAGTTTGCCATTTGGGCAACATTAATCATTAAATTTAACCTATCAGGCGAATGTGCTCTTAGTATTAAAGGGATGGAAATATTTTAGACAGTGAAGAGAATGTATTAAAATGTATTAATGAACGTGGTTTGTATTACTTCACAAAATTAAGATTTAATTACGAAGAATTAATCCGCGAGCTCGTATCGCACTATGCTTTGAAACGTTTTATCCTTTACAAACCAAACATTATTTAGTTGAACGAGAAGTTCAAGCAGAAGTTCAATCTGAATACATTTATAATTAATTAGAAAATCTTGAAACATAATCTAACAAAAACTGTTTAAAAGAAATTAACCGTTTCTTGATGAATTTCATTCAGGCTTATCCGGTAGTGAGTTACACATAAAACAATAATACAAAAAGGTTTTCCACGAAAAATACATGCGTGTCAATTTCTATAAACACCGGTGTAATGGTTAGCAAGATTGGCGATCTCAAACAGTTTGTGCCATCAATTTTTAACTACATGTTAGATTTCGGAGATTCATCACCATCATCTTCGGATGGATGTGTACTGTTTGACGTAAACATGATAAATTATTTTTATATAAACTTAACTTGTTAGTCCCGCCGATCCGAAAATTTTTAAGGTTCGAGATATAGACGGGTAGATACACAAAATTTTTCTCGTGTGATACTTTTTTTGATGTTGCTTATTTAGTGTTTTAAAAAAAATACTAGTCGAGGGCAGCACCCGCATGTTATATGTCTGTACTTTTAACAGGTTTGCTGTGTTCCAGCTGTCAATATGGAAGCCAGAGTATTTCAACCGAGCATGTTTCATCGTCTTCAATTTCGTTTTCAAAATGAGACTTTTCGGCATTAAGATTTATTTTGATATTAACAATAGACATTTCGAGTATTTTTTATAGTGAAGATAATAATATATGACAGGTTTATCATATTTATTATAAAAGATAACAAAGAAATGCTTCTCGGAATATTAATTAAAAACTTTATCAGCACATCCTGCCTAGCAATATTTGCTATCACGACCTTATATAATATTTATAGGTAAATTTATTACTTATACAAATGTACACGAAAGCAAAAACTTCCTTAAATCTAATTCAAGTCCTGTGTTCATTGATTTTTATCTAAACATAGTGTGTTTTAGTTATGAGTTACATATTGTTGAAAAATTTTAATGTATAAGATTATTGATAAAAATGCTATTGGTTATTTTATAACAGTGTCTATTTGTGTTAACAAGTCTAACGTATAAAAACTATTAATGAAAATATTTTGATTAAGTGACGTAGCGGAAGTGTTTTTGTAAAGTAAGCTCTATCGTGAAAATGAATATTGTTATTTATTTTACGATGAAGTAATTCACCATTCAAAGAATCATAAAATTATTTGACATCAAAGTCTACCCGGGTTTCCTGTTAATTATTCTCAAACGTATGAATATATATAACGCACCTAAGCAAGTTAATTTTCCTCAGCGTCAAATTGAACCATACTTGTAAATGAGTTTCGGAGTTATTTTGCTTGAATTTGTTATGTATGAGGTGGATGTGTGAAAATTTATATTAAGAAACAAGCTCTAATGTATGTCATGATACAAGAAGCCCTTACTTGGACTTTGAATTTCTGCTGCTAGTGTTTGTATCCGTAGGTAGGGCGGCACCAACTTTTCTTCGGTCCGATAGATGGGATTCCCTACTCGGCGATCTCGAGCCATCCAAGGACGCCTTCTGGCGTCTGGCCCGCGGTC
>DWLS01002487.1:0-17972 GCA_018246255.1 Pachliopta kotzebuea | reverse complement strand
TTATGAGAGGGGAATTATGTTACTGCCAGAAAGATGGCAAAAGGTGTTGGACCAGAATGGCCAATATATAATTTAATGAAATATTTATTCATTATTAGAAAACTCTTTCATGTTCCCCAAAAAAAACGAAATGACTTTCCAAACAACCCAATAGATACCTATATAAAGGGTAAATTGTTTTTAAATCTAAAATAATTTATCTAATGAACAACCTACTACTTAAGTATCAAAACTCTTTACTTATATACATTTAAATACTCACTCTAACACTTACTCAATGCCTTGCTTAACACATTCACTGCCATATAAATACATCATCTAAGGAAACCAATTATTTTAAAATCTTATTTGTCAACATACATGTAAAGAATTGATTGTATGTGGTAAATGTTTGACTTTTTTTTTAAATAAGGAAAATGAGTTAACTGTTTTTTCAAACCTGAGTTGGAGACAACTACAGGCCCTATGTACTCAGATCCGAGTGTTTGGCACTCAATGTATTAATAATGCATTTTTAAATCGACTTATGAATTGTTATGTGGATATTTTTATCTAATTCCTATGTATAAAACGATAGAAAATTTACAAATTTACAAGGTATTTGCTTTTATTTAGCAAATATTTTAGACTAATATTTATATCATATTTACTACAACCAATAAATTTCTTTTTAATTGTGTGAAACATAAGTTTAGGCCCAGATTTGAAATTTCAGATTAAGAACGACAATTACTTAGTTTTTGAAAGATTAGATTTTGTACTTACTGTTAATCCTAATGGCTGACCAGGCACTTTTCTGAGTCCTACAACTTTTATAGTTTCTACAGGCATATCGCCGTTTAAGTCAAGATCTAGTTCTTTCTTAGTGTTTTCTATTTCAATTTTTTCTTTTGAAGTCGCCTTTTCATCAATCCCCGAGCCTCTTTCCACCCAGATTGCTCCAATTTGATCATGAGCATCAATAAGTGCCTGAAATTTATTTGTTCAAATCCATTGAATTTTTGAACAAAATGATTAAATGAAGAAAAAAATTTACGGAATATTTATGATAATCAGAACTGTTAAATGTTTAATTATTAATAACTTTTATACATACCTTAAAGTGCACTCGAGATAGTAATATAGCGAGTTCTGCTTGTTCAATAGTGCGTATGTTATTGCCTCGATACTCACTTAACGACCGTATAATGTTTACGTTATCCAAGGAGACGGGTTTTACGATCAAATCTTCTTCTGAACCCACGGACTATAACATTAATATTTGTTATAATCAAAAGTTTAACAGAAATGCTATTATGCCACAATTAACAAAGTAAGCTTAAGGCGTGGCACTTGTTTTTGTAATTTATTGAATTAAAAATTGTAAAATGTTACGAAAAAATTATCTGTCTCGGCAAAAAATTATATAACAATTTAGTTACTTTTAAAAACATATCTCAATTATACATTGAATTACGTTTTTAAAAGGTAAATATTAATATTGTTCAAAAGAATGTACACACCCATCCCACTGGGTTTCACATTAACGGTTTTCTTATTAGTCAGAAGGTGATATGGCTGTTCATATTGAAATCTTATTTTAGGGCCTATACCAGTGACATAAAGACGAAAGTACAAAAATATATAAGTTAAAAGTGAACCTGTTTTCAAAGCAGAACAAAGGTAAAAACTATCTGTCAACAACGCTTTCATGCACTATAGATAACAAAACCAAATCGTAATATAGATTATAACACAAAGCGTAGATAAAAGATAATATTTTTATCTCATATTATATTTGGATTTAAAACCTCCTGATTTGAAAAATCTTAGTTTTTTAAGGAATTTAAATATTTTTCATCTAATTCATTTTAAAGTTTTATTTCCAAAATCTGTACCAATTTTTTAAAAATTGTTCCGCACTTTATCGTATATATATATATTTCTTACAAGATTGTAATATAATTATCGTAACAACGTTGTTCCGACTGATTTAATGGTCTCGCTACTAGGCCATGCATCATCAAAAATATAAAGTAATATACTACGTATGTACGTAATCATACTATAAATGATTCATAAAATTAGAAAACAATGAAGTAAAATATTTAATTTGGATTATTAAAAGAAATTAAAGATATAAAGTATAGGAATTAATAAGAAACTGAACATTTTGTGATTTTGGTTTTTTGTACTTGACTACTTCTTAAAAATAATTTTAGATATTTGAGTAACTAAAGATGTTACGTCTTTCTAGAAACTGAAGAAAATGTGATGATTGTGGAATAAAACCTCGTCTCTTCACATTGAAAAAAGGCTGCTGGTTTACTTTACGTTTTTCGATACGACGTAGTGATGAAATACGCTAGGCGTTCACTGGGTAATATATCGCCTAATGTGTTCTTCGCCTTACATAAAATGGTTTATCGTGTTACGTCTTTAAAGTCATCAGCCACATCACCTTATAAACCAACCTGTTATGTTTAATATGCTAACGTTGACAATCTTCAACCAAATGTACTTGAGTGTAATTTTATTAAGCGATTTTTCAGTTAATATTATAAAATTATTTCCGAGAATATACGTTCGTTTGTATGTCTATTCATATCATGATTGCTTTTACTTACATATTTTCTTCCAAAATCAGGGCTTTCTATTATACTTCTTAAAAAAATGTCTTCGTGATTAGATAAATCTTCTTCAGGTTTTTCTTCTGATTTTTCTGCAAAATAAATATTACATAGAAGTTTAACAATTATAAGATAATTATTTTTGGAATTCAAAGGAACGACTCTTACGAACAGTTTAGAATTATAGTTCTCTTTTTCAACTAAAGTTATGAAAATATAAAATATTACAGTGTTCTCATTTGTGGGTTGTCTTAGCTGGCAAAATTATTTTATAATATATATAGTTTCATAAGACTAACATGTAATAAATAAGACAAAATAAAGTACAGTCTGTCGTAAAATAAGGAAATAGCCACTCAAACCTCTATTTTAAAATTCTGGTACATTATGCATAAATATACTTAACGAGTCTATGTACAAGTAATTTAATTAAAAAAAGTAGATTTCAATGTAAGTAGATTTTTTAAATATGAACGATCAGTTTCCTTGCATTGCGCACAACCTTCGGGTAATTCGTAATTTTATATATATATTTATATAAGTAAATATTTATATACATTTATTGTTCAAATAGCTTGTCTGTGATAGTTACATAAGGCGCAACATCACACAAAAACACTGTTTGTATTTTTCTTTGATAATGTTTTTTACACGATTTTCTGTACTACGTGCTATATGTTTGTGTTGTCTTTCGTTTTACGAATGGAAAATCATCGCCAAAGTTCTGGATTCTCTTTCATATTAGCAGAATTTTTCTTTTTCTATCCCCTTTGTGTATTCTCACCATCACTAGACATTGGAGAAATTATTGCGCAGAGCAGTAGAAGCCATAAACCGAAAAATAATAATAACATATTCAATATGACTACGATCCCTGACGCTCGATGTTAATTTCAATAGTTCAAGTTAATCTATTGCTCGTAAACGTGTGCTAATTATTTCTGGTGGCACATTTAATGCTTTTGTCAATTGGATATGTATTTGAATTAAGTCATCATCCAGTAATACCTGAAATAGCTGGTCTAAGCATTTATGTTGTTTACCTAAGTACTTAATATCTTACACAATAAATTTATTGATTTTAAATTTTTAGAATTACACATTTTTTTAATGATTAAGAAAATCAACGCATGCCTATGTCCTTTTTAGGTTCAAAGTTCGACATGGTCAAATACGCTAGTTTTAAGCGAAATAAATATTTTTCAGTGTTTAGTTTTATGCAAAAGGTACGAAATAATGTACTCATATAATGACTACAAATATAACTCTGTGTACATTTCGCCAGCGCTATTTCTCAGTTAAACCACAAAAATGTAGTATCGACTTGTGTACAAGTTTAGTTTTATTTCAAAGGAAAGTAAAAAACTAGAATATTTGCAGTAACGTTTAATGGGCTAGGTATCAATTGCCTTCAGTCTGATTTTAAGACAATCATAGATTGTTTCGTTAGCTTTTAAATTATGCAGTTACTACTTTATTAGGAACTCTGTGCATGATACTTTGATAATTTCTAAAAAATCTAAATAAATAATAGTGGGTGAAAAATGATAAATACCTATATATATTTTAACAAGGTAATTTATAAGTGTAATATAAAAAACCTGAATCAAAAAAAATATTGTTATCAGTTTAATGACTACATTTGTTTGTTTGACCATTGTTTGATAGGATTCACCAAAATGTTAAATCAATTTTGGTGTTGTTATTTGAAAAGTTACATCGAATTTGATTGATAATATATGATGCTAGGACGCCGATCATAGGGCCCACCTCCTATTGGATTAACAAGAACCAAATGAAAAGGTTCAACTTTTTGAGACGTATTGTTTTTTTTATAATTAAGTTAGAAATAACGTCATCTCTTTATTTACCAATAATTTTTTAAGGTTTCAGTTATAAGTATATTACATTTTTAATTTAATGTTATAAATAGTAATAAAGAGTTTGTATTACTTAGAAGAATATGTTGAATTTGGACAACGAAATAAAGGAAAGGAAATAAAAACAATTCAAATTTTTTGGTGTATTTGGTACTCTTCAGAAAATAGTTCGTCCGTGTTCCAATACTAAAAGTACCGTCAATAGTATAACATGGTACTTGTCATGGTAAATGACAAATTATCCCATTTTATTTAAAAAGTATTTAAAATACTCACGAAGATTTTTTACGACGTAAAGCGTGATTGTGTTATTGTTGATAGTATTTGTTTTCACTAAATATACAACTTTGTCCCAAATATACTCTTAGTAGTCCCTTTACTCTGTTGTCCATTGAGTATAAGGTTTTTTTTTCAAATTTCGTTTTAGCTGTTACTTTTCCTGACAACTTTTACAAATTTATAGAAACTTACTAAATTATGTAGTACAGGGAAGCGAAGACGAATTAAATAGTTTCATTGTTACCGCCGGTTAGCTATCGCAAGAGACAGGTTAAAATGTGATGGACTAATCGCCATCCTCTGTTAATCAGAAAGACACGTTAACAAGAAGAAGAAGCCATCAAAATATATTTTAGTGTTAAAATAATCAATTTAATCTTGTAGCTATATAGTATAACTTATAAGTACGAAATGTAATGTAGTATGTATTTGCAAAATATATCATCATCATCATCATTTCAACCGATGGACGTCCACTGTACTGGATTTATTTTTGGACTTTATTTTTTATGCAAAATATATTAAGGCAACACAAATATAATGATATACTCGACCGTGATTTGCCACTCACACTTCTTCATTGATAATTTACAATATTACTTTCTTTGTATTCTTTGTCTCTGTTTTTATTTATGAGTTTACCGGCTTGGGGTTCAACATGTTGTTTAAATATTTAATAGAAGGTAAGGAAGAGGTAAATTCGAAGCATACATTTATTCTATTGGTTTTGTTTTATACACATAACTTTTTTTAGGAAAAATTAGTAAGAAAAGAAAGTTTGGTAGGAAAAAGTACCTTGATGTTGATTCGACAAAGGTTAAAGAAAAAATTGAACCTTAATCTGTTTATCTGTTTTTTTTTATAAAAAGTTAGTGTTTTTCACTCTTTCTCATTACAGTAATCATTTTATGTTTTTTTTTTTAATTTTATTAATTAAACTTGTTATAGTAAACTAAAATAAATGTTTATGTTATATATAATTTTTAAAATATTTAAAGTGAAAATTAAGTACTTTGTGTTGATGATATGTATCTATTATTGTTGCTCCGGTTTTATTTCAATGACGAATTTATTATTTACTATAATTCTTGTGTATATATGGCCGTTACATCATAAATGGAAATAATGACGACTTGTGTAATGATCAGTTACAGAGTTCAACAAATAAAGGAATAAAGAATTATTGTTATTAGGCTCAACTGATTGCGTAACTACAATGAATGACTTCAATGTGTATGTTCAGAATACATATTCTATTAAGTATTCTGTAAAACTAACCTATGGTTTAGTCTGTTCACACAATAACTGCTTTGATTTTATTTATTAAAAGAAAAAACATGAACAATTAAGTAAATAGAGCAGGTAGTACAAAAACTTAATATAAGCGATCGCTCAAAAATGTTATTATAAAAATTTATGTGAAGTTTATACGTATTATTTTTATTTACTACGTTACTATATAGCAAAATTACGTTAGTATATAATAAAATTCAATATTATTACTAAACTTATAAAAAAGGATATTTACGTTAAAGGTAATAAAGTGATTCACGTAAACGGTCGAAGTTTTCACACGCAATATCCTGCAGCTAAAACCATTAAGCGATTGCGGCATACTGGATATTGAATTTTACGATATGTAAATATGATGAAAACATGTACATACATTGTAATAGATGCCGGTGTTTAGACTAGTTGAGGTTAGAACTGATACAGGCGTAATACTTACCGTCGTCAGGTGGTTTGTTCCCGAAAGCGAAGTCGCGAAAGCCACGTATGCTGACTGTGTAGCGGCCGTTCCTTCGGACCATCATAGGTATAGTTTTTAATACAACAATTGGTGTAAGAGGATGTTAGTGTAGGCAGGAATCGCGTGGCTTCCCGGGCGAAGCGCGGGCCGTGTGGAGCGTGCGCCGCCGCCGCGCTGTGGAGCGTCACGCGGAGCGCCGTCAGCTGAGCGCGTCGCGTCGCGTCACGCCGCCGCCCGACCGCCCGACCGCTCGTCCGCCCGCCCACCGCGCCTGCGCATTACACTTCGCCGATTCAAAACGTCGCGTCATTTATAGGGCCGTTATAACGATAAAATAATACAATGCATTTAATTTTAAAGGAATTATTATATTTTCTTTTATGCAATTTATTATTTTCTTTAATTAGTGCCAATACTTATTTATCACTGACAGAAAAAAGTATGGGAAGAAAATTGTCTGAAAACTCGTTTTAATGGGTTTTTAATTTAATAGCAGCTATTTAATTGTGTGAGCGAGATGTTTACCTGATAGTAAGTGATATGGTTGCTCATAACAATATGGCGTTGTTTGAGATGGTATACACAGCAGCACATTATGCTCGTCGTCTTGAGACATATGGTGTTAAGAGTTGTTGCACCAGTAATATCACTAGCAAACCGGAACACAGCAACGTTTGCAGACTACTGTTTGGCGGCTGTTGTAGGACTTACGGTGATACCTACCTAGACGGTCTCCGGCTACAGAGGCCATTTGGTAACATTAAACTTAAAAGTTTGAGATATATGATCATAATGCCAACGGAAATGGCAATGCTAATGGAATTAAGCCCGCATTTACACTAGGTGTAATAAGAAATAAATAAATAATGGCCAAAAACCGATAAATAATTTCAATATAAACTGAATAGCATATGGCAGGCCTAGAATAATTTGAAATGTTTTTAAAGTTTTCAAGCGGCTCATGAATTAAGAGAGGTGAAAGTAAAAGTAAGTAAAAAAACCGTGATAAGAACCGGCTATTATACAATAGCAGCGCCTTTTTGATTGGGCCTCTTGTATAAATATCGGTAGTATATTAACAAAACGGATCTGCTTCGTTTAATTGCATATAAAGGAATGCTGTGTCCATTATTTGTGATACTTACAAAATATTATTTTGTGGTTAATTATTTACCCTTAACCTATTTAATTAATATGTTTCTGACTTAAAATGTCGATATCGATACAAATGGCAGAGCATCACTCAATACCGCCGCCCGCCCTCTTGCCGCCTAGTGTTACGTTATTTCGTAACTAAAGCTCGCTCTTGTTTTCTCATTTGTTCTACCACTTCACCAGCGCTAAATGTACGGGTGTGAGGTATGACGACAAACCCGAGAAAAATCGATTTTATTATTAGTCACTAGTTTTACAGCGCGTCTAAATTTTAAACTATAAAGTGCAAGTCTAAATTTTAGCATTCATTGAATAGATTTAATATAATATATATATGTGTGTGACAAAAAATCTAGAAAAAGATGATAAATGCAAATTTATTTTTGAATTATATATATTCTACACAAAATTGATGGGTATTACTAACAATATTAGAAATGTACCAAAACGTAATATTTGATCGGAACAATTACTGTCCCAGACAATGTATAAATTAAAGTCTATATTTTTATATAATAAGAAGCATATTTTTTTTACTCCACCAATAGAAGACACGACCATGGCGTTCACTTGATGGTAAGTGTGCTCTCTGCTCATAACAACGTAGCGTTAATTATGGTATACTTAGCACCACAATGCGCTCATACTTTTGAGTCGTAAGATGTTAAGTCTCGCTACCCAAGTATTTCCACTTGCATACAGTACCCATCAAACAGAAACACAGTAATGTTTGCACATTACCTTCCTAGACGGGCTCCGGCAAAGGTGACCTACCACCAGTAAAAATATGGCGTAATATTCCTGTATATTATATTTGAGCCTTTGATGCTATTTTATAAATTTTTTTAAGAGCTGAGTTATTTTTTGTTTACTTATTTAGCAAAGGAATAAGTTCGCCCAGTAGATATTTTATATTATTACTAAACAGTTTTATAAGGTATCCAATAAATAAAATGAAGTAAAAGTCTCAAATAGTTTTAATAATAAATAATTGCTTTCAAATATTGTACAATTCGAAATTACCTAAAGAATATTTTAAAAAATGTTCTTTTAACAGCATATGAAAGATTAAAATGATGACGCTTTTATGTGAAGCTCAAAACAAAGTAAGATATGAAAATATCATAAAGTGTTGGTTTAGTTAGTGATCAACTAAAGACCAACTAAAGAGTAACTGAATAGTTATTCCGGCGCAGAATGCGGTCTGCGAAACTTAGTCCTTCAATCGTAAATAATATTTTAGAACATGAAAGTCCATGAGAGCAATCCACCATGGCACAGTTACTGATCGTAAAATTTGCGTAGTTAAAATACTCTTCCCATTCCATATTTCTCTTCTTACGTATTTGGCCTATGTAAAAATAAAACCCATAAAATGTATTCATAAACCTATAAAACATGAGTATCCACAAAATTTCAATTTAAGAAATTCAATAAGTTTAGTCTACACAGGTGTCACAAGTGTGAAATGAATCAAAATAACAAATATTATATGTTGTTAACGTGTTGTCACGAGGAAAGTGATAGATCATCCGTGTACTAATTAATACTGTAGTAGTATCACAAAAACCTTCATGGAACATCTGTGAGAGATAAGATTGTGTATTGTATAAGATACTATTTACTAATTAAATAATCTCAAAGAGAAAATAAATAATCTTCCTGCGTACAGTGTTTTTTAATTTAATCAATGGCACAAAGGCTCAATAGATTTCGTAGTATAATAAATAGATGGTGATAGTGTTGTTTCTGGAAATCACCAAAACTGTAGTTATTTTATGGCTATGGCCGAAAAGCTGTGTCCCACTAAGTGAAAGAGTGCTCAAGTGTTAGTCAACAGTTGTACTGTAGAGAGAAGTATGAAATATGAAGCAAAAGGAATTTTTAAAGGTATTATTGAAATTGTTATTCGATATATCAGAGTAGGCGTAACGCAAAAATGTTGGACGAAAAGTCATTACAATTTTTTGTAAATATAAATTACATAACGTAAATTAGAAGTGCGTACTATATATATACAGCGACGGGATAATGCGTTTGTGTATATATTTACATAAATGCATCTACATATACATGCATATATTTATATATAGCAATTTCTCTGAAAAAGTCATCACAAACATTAACATGAAATAAGTAACCATTTTTGTTTAAAAGAATTTATTAAAATCATATGAAGTGAACTTTTAGTTAATACTCCCATTATATTATTTAATTGTGTGTAATAATGTAATGCAGCAAAGACAAATAATTTGATATTTAAAAACAGTGTTTGTTCATAAATAAAATTGTTGATATTTTGCTGAAAATTTACTAACTACGTTTTTGGATTTTGTAAAATCTAATTCTACTAACTGACTAAAAACACTACGTAAAATTCTATCGTACATGTTGTTTTCATTCTGATAAACTGCGACCTTGTTTGTCTTAATGATTTGACTGTACAGGTCAAGAGTGATCCCCGTCACAATGAATTTGTTTTTTGACGTTTAATATTACTTTAATAATTCTTTTAATCAATTTATGGCGATTGTTATAATGTAAATTAAATTTTTTAAATCATATGATAAGGTTATTTTTTTGATATAAAATCGTTAGTGCAATAACTGTCTCTAAATTTATTGATGAAAAGAAAAACATGTCATTCTGTGACATTTTTAAGTAGTTTATTTTAAAAAATAAATGAAACTGTAACTTAAAACACTTATGAATTGGTTTAAAATTTTTTTTTTCACATAATATATTTGTTGCTAATGCTCTCTCCTGAGAATATCCCAATTTTATTCAGTGCTAAAATATAATCTCCACAGTTGAAGTATTCTTGTAATCAATCAATCAATCAGCGCTGACCGTTTCGATGTATTTTCGTAATAACAAGAGTAGGTCGGTTTATTTTTAATTTAACTAGGAAGACATATTATTAACTGCCTTCAACTTATTTATTTACATTGACTATTGACATTATGTACTGTGATATAATTTAATATTATTTTCATATGTATTATCACACACCTTTCTTTTACTTTAACTGCTCCATGCACCTACCTACTTCATAACATCTCTGCACCACCCAAGGTAGACTGTAAGATAATGCCAATGGCTAAGGCCTTTGCGAATGGCCTTTACACTAGGTTTAAGAACAAATAAATAAATAATCAATACTTTAAAATAAATTTCAATAAATTGTAACTTGAGAAAACTTGGAAACTAGTTTTAGTTAATACTTTATCTCTGTGTTATATATTTCAGATGAATATTTTTAAGAATTCGAAATGTTTTATGCACTGCTGCTACTAGTGTCTCTTAACATAACATTAGTAGTGCTGTTTCGACGTCAGTTCGTAGAGTGGAAGAAAAGGACAGTTCTTTTAGATTTTCGCGAGAATCGACCAAAATTTATGAAAAAAATGTTAAGAGCTTTTCTAAACATTTGAGATAATTTGTCTTGTTCCTGAAAGTATTTTTTCTGTTACGTTTTATTTGTCCTGATAATGTAGATGATTTTTTTAAAAAAGGTAAATTTTTCTTTATAATTTGTACTTTGAAATGGTAAGTACCATTGAACTCACGATAAGAAAAGTTAATTATGTGTAACAGTGACGCGTGCTGTGAGTTATGGACGTATCACATGGTTTGACGGACATATATACATATTCAGCCACGATATATAAGACCAAGGAGTAAAGCATTTGGAGAAGTGATGATGAATAGGGGAGGGGTAGGCGGCGATTTTAATTAACTATCAAACTATTTATGTTGCATTAAGCGTATGTGGTTGTGATAGAGAAAAGAAAGTTTTGGAAATCTAATAATGACTAAGACATTCTTATGAATTTTTCTTTACTAATACTTTGTATACTTAGATTTCAAAAATCCACCTAAAGTAATAATTTTTATTATCCATCTAAAGTTACCACAATTTAAACTTCTTAAATAATTTATCTATCACTGTTAGGTTTATAAAAGAAACATGCATTTGATACTTAAGTATCTTTGAGTGTTTAACGTTAAGAGTGACAAAATTTTTACTGAAGCTGTAAAATGTTTGGTAATAAGGATATTAATGTAAAAATTTGCTACAAGTCGTTGACCTTAAACATTTTTAGGTTTAACTTTTCTTTTTATTAATGCACATATCAGTGGATACGTCACAATAAATATCAAATATAGACATGATATTATTCAGTTCCCATTAGGCGCGTGCTCGTCAGTGATAACGCAGGTCACGGGTTACTCTTATATATGCGGGGCTGGCCAGTTGTTATCTTAGTTTCTTCTGTCCGGGCTACATGAGCCGACGCTGTTTCTTGCACACACTCAAAATAAAGTAAATATTTAATATGCCGTGGACTAGCACGAACAGGTATCCAAGCTTTGCATTTATGAACTTGACTTAAATTTGAATACATAATTTTTTTCTTTTTAATTATTATCCTTTTAAATGTTTTATGGAAATTTGAAGAATATGTATTAGATTTAGTTTACTTGTTTGTTATAGAATCTATGCGAAACCCTCTAACACCAGCGGAGGTGACAATGTTGCGTTTGTGGGAAATACAAGGAGCGCACACGCAGCTCCCACCGCGGCAACCGACAGTGGTGGTCGATTTGAACTCAGCGACCACGGATATGGCAAAAGCTGCGTTAAACTCCTACACGTCTACCGTGATGGAGATTACCATGCAATAAGGGAGTACGATGTTTCAACAGAATTGAAACTTACAAGCGAGTCACCATACGTACTCGGTGATAACAAAGACGTAGTTGCAACCGACTCCCAAAAGAACACCGTTTACTTATTAGCAAAGAAGCATGGTGTAAAAACCCCGGAAGAGTTTGGTGCAGTTGTGGTGAATCACTTCCTGTACACCTATAAGCAAGTCGGTGAAGCAAAGTGCCGTGTGGTAGAATATCCCTGGGAGAGATTACAGGCGGGCGCGCTTCATAATCACGCTTTTATTTTTTCACCCGTTGCGACCAGGTGGAGTGAAGTATCTCAAGTTAGACATGGTAAGTGATAAATTGTAAATAAATTGTTATTGGTTTGTCAGGTATCAACTGTCGCTCAATATTTTGCTCATCTACACAATTAAAAAGCGACCAGCAAAAGTGAATCCTTATTTCGATTGTTATTATCAATTTAAGTGTGGTATCTTTCTACAGACGCAGTTGTAGTTAAATCCGGATTAAGTGGATTACGCGTATTGAAAACTACACAGTCAGCCTTCGTGGATTTTGTTCAGGATGAATATACAACACTGGCGGATGCCGCTGAAAGGATTTTTAGGTAAATGAATATTCTTTAACAAACATTTTTAATTTTTATGAATATAGTCAGTCTTATAACGTACCATATGTCTTAGTTACTATTTCTTAACTTAGTTGAAACATATCCATTCTTTTTCTAATCTATGTAGTAAGTTTGATCCTGAAAACCTAGGGATAAAATCAATAAACTCATCTCAGAGAATTGCATTACAATTAATTTGGGGAAAACTACAAACGAAGGTTTTTTCAGTACTGTGGTGGAAGCAGAGTGGACTTACGACAGCATGCGAACTGCCGATTTCGATAACGCTTGGTTGACGGTCAAAGAAGCTATTTTGGACAAATTTGCTGGACCGCCCGACACTGGCGTTTACTCTCCCTCAGTGCAGCACACTTTGTATCAGGCAGAGAAAATGGTGTTGGAAAAAGTGGCTGAAGTAAGTTGGATTTTAAGCAATACTTTCATACGCTGGTTAGAATCCTTCTATTTATAATAATATTCGTGGACCTCGCCACAATTGTTCGTTTGTTTATTATTTAATCTATTGGTCATACGCCGGCTATCTGAATGAAAAGTTATTGTTTCATGTAAAATAGTGATAAAGTTTACAATAATAACATATAGGACAACCGCGTGCAATGATAAGTTTTTAGACTATCGCTATTGTAAATATACAATAGTTTCATTATTTTATTATACATATCTATATAACATATTTTATAACGATCCTCTTTAACATATTAAATACATTACTATAAAAGGTTTTACAAACAATTTACAGGCTTCACAAATTGCATGCATGTAATGCAATAATATACCCGTGTGATGTATAAAAATACATTTATTATTTATGTATATATATAAATAAGTCGTATTATGACTTATTTATGTAAACTTTAATGAAATTCATAATTTTTACTGTTATAGAACAATCCTTGTGAAGATATAAACATTTTACTATATTTACGGTCACAAATCATCGATTTTTTTTGCGTTTACCAATTAATTTATGGAAGTTGATATTGTTAGTGATGTTGATGAATGTAATTATTTCTTTTTACAGATATCTTGGATCAAAATGACGATGCCCAATAAACATTATTTAAACATAGACATGTCGAAATTCCCCGCTAATGTAACTAAAGGGGATCCACGACATCACATTTACCAACCTATTGATAAACCTGCTGGTTTAATTTACGCGCAACTACGCCGTAGACCAAAGAGTCACTTGTAACGAAGTGTAGTAGTTTTACTTACAGCTTGAGGAAGGGGCTATGTAACTTTATCCACAAAATACTATTAAAAAAATACAGTTTAAATGAAATAATAATTGAGAAACGTTGTAATAAAATTTAAGACAGAAGATACATAAGCATGTTAAATTAATAACATTTATATTCAACATCTGAAATTGTAAATTATTGAAAAACTTTTTCCTGTACTTGTTTAATAAGAATCATAGTGTAATAAAAAATAATATTTTTAAGTTTTGTATAATCCGAATTGTATTTTGATGATTTTAAAGTAGTATCATATCTTAGAATTCTAAACATACACACTGTGGTATTTAATTTTAATTAGGAAAGGTATACAGGCTTAAAAATATATATCATGATGTGACGGAATGAAAAAATTTGTATTCTGGGTAAAAAAGAAGAAAAACAATTTTCGTAGTAACATGACAAAAAAGTATGTGATCAATTGATTAAGGTGACTCAGAAGTTTCAATGAATTTGATTACATAGATTCAATTTGGAGTGATGTTGTGTACTTGTATATAAATAATAAAGTCAAAAATTTAGTATTAAACAATTAGTTTTTATCTATGTTACAAGAATATGCTATGACATCAATTATTTTTTTAAAGGTTTGCTTTTAACTATCAAAAGGGTGCAGTTGTTATTATCGAGGATACAGTCAGCATTACATAGAAGATATAGATAGCCTGACCGGTTCGTTGCTATATACACTCAATCCATCTATCAAATACTTATCCCTTGTTGCTCTTACCAATATGTTTTCTTCTTAAGAACTGTTTTTATCTCATAGTATGTTAAAACTTTGCGTTACGTAGTTAACACCGAAACTATAGCCCCCCGTATTTCCGTATTGTTTTATCTACTAGTTTTTCTACAGATTTCACCTAATTTCTAAATTATTCGAAAAAAAATCACCAGGAACAAATATCGAGCAGTAAAAAGAAAGCCGTTTTAAAGAAAAATCTTATTATTTGTTTGAACGTCTCACTTATTACAACGATATATTACTTAATTAGATATTTTTTCCACTTTTGACAAAAGGTAAACATATATGACACATATACGTAAAAAATTTAATGTTGTAGACGTTTCGTACCCATGATTTTATCAGCCAGATTGTATAGTTCTTCCACGGTCTGTAACAAAAGGGGATGATAAAAATATTAAACAATCATTTAAGAGTGTTTTGTTGAAAAAACTTTATTGTAAACATCATTTTGTAATTTACCGTTTTAGGGTAAAAGGAATTTAAATTTTATGTATTGTAAAATTAGGAAGGGATCTGTGTGTTTAATTTTATACTTTCTTGAAAAAAAAAATAATTTAGTCATAGGAACATCGTGTAGGTAAATATGCGTGTATCCAAAATCATTTATTTAATTTTGCGGCTCATGAAAATACGGAAGTATATGTAGTATTCTCCGCCAAAGAAATAAGAAATAAAGTTATATCTTAAGAAAAATTTCATCATTCTCAGGTATCTTAACTATTACGGTAAGATAAAAGATACAGTCAATATATAACTGTGCTGATTTTAAATAATTAAGGAAGTTTAATCGCGTTTATATATTTATTACCTATTGTACTCATGTCATTGACACGGATGCTGGAGTATCTGTCACGTGAACAATGTGTTCATTTGATCCATCTGCCCGGACGCGATTTTTTTTATGATAAGCACAACAATGTTTCGATAACAAAGTGCGTAACTATTATTGATGACTAATTCCGTCACAATTACTTCCATTTATTGCAATAACTGCTTTATCACAGTTTACAACAAAGACAAAAGTAATTTGCTATGATGTAGTTATTCAAAAAGGCCTTTCCTATAGCAAAAGTATTTGTAAGTTGTTGATAAGAAAACAAAAAAAAACTATTGTATGATCAAATTTCGATTATTATTTTATCAGTACTGCTTATATTATATATACATCAATACTGTTTACTTGTACATAAAGATAAAAATAAGTAAAAAGCTAAGTTTCATTAAAACCCCTTTCTTATTGAAAAAGCTATTAACGTGATCAGTTTTAAGTTATGAAAAGCGCTGACAAAAATACGTAACGTAAGTGTTAAGTAGTTAATTATATTTAAGATACTTTATAATCTATACTTTACTTTATAATCAAATTGTCTAGTTCCTTTCCTGTCATATATGTACCTGTAACAGTTTTGTATATGTAATAAACGTAAATCGTAAAACAATTATAAAACAACCTATACCTTTAAAATAAATACACTGCTAATATAGGTCAAGAAACAGAAATAAAAAAAAAGAGTTAGAGAATTATATGTGTTTTGCCTTGTAGTATATTAAGTTGTTAACTGTTTTTTAATTGCACAATACACTATTATCTGTGAAAATATAAATTTTCATTATAACCGAGCGAAAGCAACGTGATTATTGATTGAGTGATGGGTGACACTCGAAGGTTAATTACATTTCGACGTGTGATTCATATGAACTTGACATTCTGGTTAAAACTAGCCAGGGTTAGTATATGTATATATAAATAAAATAATAACTAACTTTGTTGAGACTATGTATTATTTAAAAGGTATTTTGAAAATAATATTACCTGTTTCTTAACTTTATCACAATGTTTATCGCCAAAGTTATAAATTTACTTTAATAATTTACTTAAGAATAGCAAGAATGAAATTTATATTATGTAATAATTATAAGGTTAACTAAGAAAATAAGTAAATTATATTAAAAATTACCTAAATAAGTTTCAGTGTTTGCTTACACTGAGGCTTGAGTGATTACAGTTATATGCGTTACTATAACTAAATGTAAGCGTTCAGATAACACGGAAAAGTGGACTTTGTATGACATATTAATAATTATAAAACTGAACTAGTGATGTTCCTTGCTTCTTTTGCTTCGTTGTTGCAATCTTGCCAGAATGGTCGTGATCGTCATTTTAATGTTAACGGTAAGCTTTTCAATCCGTCGCCATTTTTATACAAATGTTTATATTCGCATTCGCATACGAATTTAAAATTTTCGATTTCGTTTTCTGGATAAAAAGTTTATTTATGTATTAATGCTAATAGATATTTACTTTCCTTTCTACACCACTTTTACATTGGAACAGACTTCTATGATCAAATACTATATGCATTTATTATTATTTCAAATAATTCTAGAGGAGTTTGTTAAACGTTTGCGGGGATACTGGTTCTAATGAAAGCTGTGTCTGTATTCATTGAAATTGTATTCTGTCGCCGTAGCGGTCTGGTAAAAGTCTGTTGCTTTTTTTTAATCTAAAATGGCTAACAGCTGATATCGACTTCACGTTACGTTAAGTAATAATGAAGTGTTAGTAGATGAAAAGTGTTTGACGAGAATACTGGCTCTCATATATTGACAGCTTGAATACATCAATGTTATTATAGCTACAGATTTACAGGGGTAGTACTTAGGTGGGAAGAGGACCTGGCGCACCACCCGTACGATGTCCATACGACGGGTGCTCTGCGTCTGGTCCTGGAGGCGTGGATGCGCCGAAAACGCAAACCTTTCACCTTCCGTCTGACACAGGTGCTGACCGGGCACGGTTGCTTCGGTAAGTACCTCGGCGAGTCGGGGTGCGCAGGAGGCGGTATTAATGCCTCCTCTTGCTGCCCCCGTAACCCGAAGCGGGCCAGGTTGGGTACCTGGCCCCGCCAACGCTTCGGCGTTGTCGGGACTTCTCTATTAGCCGGAAAAGTCCCCCTTTAGAGAGAGAAGTCCGGTCTATGCCGGGACCGGCCGGTCGT
>DWLS01002486.1:0-17972 GCA_018246255.1 Pachliopta kotzebuea | reverse complement strand
AATTATAGAATTGGAATATTAACGTGTCCAAAGTGTGCGCGGACGTTCTCTAATAAAATTGGTTACGTCAGCCACATAAGGTCGCATGAAAGAAGGAATAACTGAAGCGGTCGCCGTAACCGAAATCGGCATGGAGGACACACACACAATTTCACTAGCTACAACGCCGCCTAAGCATACTATTTGCTAGCTGTATAGGAGCTGCAGTGGTACCTACCTAAACAGTAGCAAAGAGACCCATCACCAATAATATATGTAGTCTTCTAGAAGTATGCTTAGTGTTTCATTTGATTTTGTTGTTGAAATCTGTGTAGTTAAAAGTAAATATTATGTAATTTTAAAATTACAATGGCGTGACGACGGATCCCGTCATTGATAAGGCTTATTTCAGAGTTCACAACAATATTAGTTTAGCTGTATGAAAAATTTTGCGATACGGTTGTAACATGCAACATATAATATCCAGACTTACGTTTGTTTGTTATGGTACAATATGTAAAGTTTAAGCGATGGATGATCATAGGTTTTTTTTTGTAAAATTAAGGTAGGTCTCTATAACTTAGCCCTTTAGTCTCGGGCTATTAAGAATAGGAGTAAGGTAAGCCCTGACTGTCGTAGATGGAGACTGAAAGGGTGTGCGGGTTTGCGAGCTTTGAGTGTGCGGGCCCTCACTGTCTATTGAGTGAGCCCGGATTGGACGACAAGTACGAAGTGGTCTCGTATTTTATCGTAGCATACTGTTTGTTTGGGAGGGTGACAACTTTTCCTAGATGTGCGTAGAAGTGCAGGGACGAACCGGTGAGTTCCGTAGAAGATCGCCGGCCCTTCTACAATACACTGAGAATGACCACATGAGGGTTTTAGTGGGTATAAATCCCACACAACTCAGACTTCCCCCCAGAAGCTGAGTATCTTTTGAAAATTTCCCTCGGAATAAAAAAAGGTCTTTGTTGTAGGTGACCGTATAGGTAGGTACCACCGCAGCTATTATTTCTACCGCCAGACAGTACTGTAAAAACATTAATATATTCCGATTTGAAGGGTGCTGTATTTTAAAGGTGTTGGGGTAACGAGATGAGCGAAATGTGGTGCTGTGTATACCATCTTAACCAGCGCTATATTATGCGCAAGCGTATAACTTACCATCAGATAAACATTTACTCATTTCATCGCTTAGTCAAATAAAAAAAAAGTTACTCTTACCTGACTTAGGAAGTGACTAAACATATTTCCTAGTTCGCTAAAACTCAAAAGATCTTGAGTTATGTCAGATACTAAAGTAAGGGAGTTTAAGGTTTGGTGGAAATTTTATGTAAAACTAACTTGAGAGAATATTCCCTGTTGATTTTGTCTATATAGGAGAAGAAAAGTATCTTGTTCCAGAAATAGACTAAATTGGTGAAAAACCTGGGTCTGATTGAATTTTTTGTTACATTGAGAGGAAGTTAACAAGAGACAAATAGTCCCATCGCCCATCTCTTAATCCTTATATAATAAAATATCGTTAAGTAACATACACGCAAACATTTTAACTTACATGTTACAATTATAATTTCAACTTGAAGAAAAAAGCTTTTAAAAAAATTAATGCATTAACGGGCAATGTTGCAGTTTGTGGAAACATTGAATTAAGTGTATTCATGTTTCTATTAAGATAAGAGTAGCGTGTTGTTGGGCGAAGGCTGAAGCCTGGCCTGAAACGATGAAGTTAACTGTAATTTTTAAATCATAATTTGAAAAAAATATATTTTTTTATCTTTTAAGACACATTTTAAAAAAAAGGTTTTTGGTAAAATATATCTAAAAATAACCAATGTATATTTTATATGGTATAGGTTTCAGAATCCAACCATAAACATTGTCACAATCCACTGAGTCACAGAGTAAATTAAAAACTACGTTATTTATTTACAGTTTCTTTTTAATTACCTAAAGTATTTTTTAATATTATGTAGACATATTCAATATATATATATACATATAATTATAATATGTACATTTAAAGACAGAAGACCGTTTAGTACCGTCTCTTACTCTAAATCACTATATTAATTTACCGCCGCTCCAATTAAAAAAAAGTCATATAGTAAAAGGAAATATTCTGGTCAATTTTGTCCACTGCTGGACATTGATCCAATTGTATTAAAAATCTATAAATTTTCATATAATAACTAATAAAATCATATTTATTCCTGTTACAGATCAAAGTTAACAACAGAGTTCTACATATGGTAAGCTACACTAGTAATATATTGTTTAATTTATATGTAACCATAATTTTATGATCATCAGATAATAGACGTTTACTGCTGGATAAAGGCTTCCTTCTATAATGAGGGGTTTGGGCCATCCCCCACCACACTGGGCCAGCGGTAGGAGCCAGAGCCTAGTTTGTGTGTACCACGAGGAAGTTAGTTTAAGTCACTTGTTTTAACTGGGACCACTTATATTTCTGATTTAATATGGTGGTGAACAATGTGGTCAAGGATGGTGAAGCGTGTTCCCATCTTATCAGTCTCTATTTTGTATAAAAAAAATTTGAAGGTGGTACCACCGCAGCTCATGTTTCTACCGCCAAATAGTAATGTGCAAACATTACTGCGTTCTAGTTTGAATGGTGCTGTATGCTATTGAAATTACTGTGGTAACAAGACTTATCGTTTTATGTCTTAGGACGAGTGCAATGTCATGCTGTGTATACCATCTTAACTAGCGTCGCTTTGTTATACGCAAGAGTATCACTTACCATCAGGTGAACGACTTGCTCATCTGATCGTCTGGATCCGGGGTCGGCAACCTTTAAGCCGGGAAAAAGAGTGAGAGATGGAAAATGAGGAATGAAAGGAGATTAGTTGTAAACAAAAGAATAATAAAAGTATAGGTTAGAAAAAAAAAATGGAAAACTCGATCCTTACCCACAACACGAAGAGGAACGATTAAAAAAGAAAAAACCTTTAAGCCGTAAGAGACAAAAATTACAATTTCTAAATTTCATAGTTTTTATAGCTCCAATTTTTTTTATTACCAACCAAATTTTTTTTTTTCAAACAAAATTGTTTCTTATTAATTAATTGAAAAAATATTATATAATACTTAAGTAGTGTTTTTTCATAGAAAAATGACTAATCCTCATTAATTGATTTAGGATGTTTTTTGATTTATTTTAATAAAATAATATATTATTTGGTCCCCAAACATCCTCAGGTTCACATCCAAAAAGCCAAAGGTTCACATCTAAAAAGTCGAAAGTTCACATCCAAAGAGCCGAAGGTTCACTTCCAAAGAGCCGAAGGTTCACATCCAAACAGCCGAAGGTTGCCGGTTCCTGGAGTAGAATAAAAAAAATAAGGAAAGCTTTAATTGTTATAGTGTTTACACCATTAGTGGTTAAGCCGGTGTGGATTTACCGAAGAAATCCACATTCGATAAATACTTTAATAGAAGCTTACGGAGAAGTGGATACGTGGATACTTCTGCTTAATCATCATAATCTTCTTAATGATCTGCTTCAGTTCAGAGTTAAAAAAAATACTGTAGCTAAAGCCTTGCTTGACTCAACTAAGAAAAAATTGAACCATTACTGGGTTTCAGTAATAAGGGTGATGTGAGCTAGTGAAATTACTATAGTAACGAGAGTTAACACCTTTCATCTCATTATAATGAGAGCAATGTATTCCTGTGTATACCATCTTAACCAGCACCATCTTATGGGCAAGTATATCACTTACAAACAAGTGAGTATTTTGTTCGTCTCTTGGCCTCGTTAAAAAATATTAGAATTGAATAGCATATGATTTTTTTAAGTCTAAATAGGTAACACACAATGTTCTTATTACTAACGTAATATACCTATAATCTGTGGGAGGTTTTAAACAACTTCCGGTCGGTAATAGATTATATTATATCCGATAAAATTGATTAGTAGTCTATTGAAAATTTTAACTGTTATTTTTTATTAATATTTTTCAACAATACCAATGATATATTTCATAATATTACATTAATACGAAATGATGGCCTCAATCGTTTCAATACAAGTTATTAGATCGGTCCGTTGGACGTTTCTGACATGCTTTTTATTTTAATTAATATTTATTAAATCTTGTCATTGAATGCGGTTATTTCTGTTTATGCTAATTTAAATTAAAAACGCTTTTGTTACGTCAACAATACATAAGCTTAAGCGATTGCGTTTTAATAAGTAATACCTTTTAAAGATCAATGTGAAGTTGTTACTAAGGTATCTTAGAATGAATTCAAAACATAAAATAAAAAAAAATTAATTTAAAATTGTTATCACTAATGTGATAATCATGGTCTTATCATTATCATAATTTCGGTCATCAATTTAAAGGTGTATTATTCATTATTTTAATTGCCTTTTACTACATAAGTGATAGTTTAAGTAGGTGGACTAATTCTGATATTTCTCATAAGGAAAATAATATATATACTTGGATAAATAAATAAAGAAACAAAAAATTACATTAAATTTTAAGCAGTAATAACTTAATTATTAAAGTTATAGTTTCTTGAAGAATATTAGACCTTTTACAATGTATAAATATGAACTTTTAAACTAAAAGTACAATCATAAAGTTTTTAAACCTAATATTTACTTACAAGTATGCGAATTAGTATCAAATCATTTTGAAACATATAATTCTTTATAGTAGATTAAACTTTTTAATATTTATATATTTTTTATTTCTTTTACATGTACTAGTACTTTTTACTCTGTTTATACTTTTATAGTTAACATAGTATGTACTAATTATAAATACTTAAACGAAAACGTATAAAATTTACATGAATGAAAAGTTATATTAATTTTAACAGTTTAGTAGTACTAATTTAAAAGTACTAATACTTAGTAAAATAAAGACAAAAGTCAGTCTTTATATTACTAAGTTCTTCTTTTCAAAATATTTGAAATCATTTTGTAACTTACTATACAAAGACTAGAGTATAAAAAAATACGCTTTGATGTAATTTTGTAAATATAACACGTTTAGAAATCAGAATTATTAGAACCATAAAGTATATAATTTTTTTAATAGAACAACTGACAAGGGGAGTAAGGAGTTCATCTGAAGGTAAGCGATATGCTTACTCATAATAACGCGGTGCTTATATCGGTATACACAACATCGTATTGCGCTCGTCGACTTAAGATACGAGGTGTTAAGACACATTACCTCAGTAATTTGATTAGATACACCTTCAAAACCGAAACACAGTAGTGTTAGCACAGTACTGTTTGTCGGCTGCAATAAGAGACGGTGGTACCTAGACGGTCTTTAACAAAAAGACTTCCACTAGTAATATGACTTAATATCTAACAAGTGGCCCATACAAAATTCTGAAACTTTGGGCACCCACAACTCGGGAACCCGACCACATACCGACAAAATTCCCACGGCTCTGATCTTATCTAAGCGAGTTCTGTCTGTATGACAAATTCAGCACACAGCTCCTACCCCTTGTAGTTCTCGAGATTGAAAATTGTTGACGGACAGACATTATCGTTTAAATAAGGATTTCTTTTACAAAACAAATTGTGGTAAAATGTGCTGATGATGTGAGAATAATGAAGCCGGCTCGCTTTTTACATTCTTTGCCGAAATTAAATATACCTGTGTCTTCTTCTTCTTCTTCTTTCTTCTTTCTCCTGCCCTGCTCCCACTTTATGTAGGGTCGGCACAACATGTTCTCCTCTTCCAGTCTCGCATATCAGCCGTCATCTCATCGGTTACCCCTGTCATACCTGTGTATTTATACAATAAGCTTAGTTGGTCAGCAGTTTTCGCCAATGCCAGACTGAGACCTATTCGACCTTTTATTACGCCAAAGTACACCTAGCAAACCCGGGGTAGAGTTAAGTTTGCTGCTTAAAAATGCTGGAACGAGTTACCACCTCGGCTTCATCGAATTTTATCGAAATTTACTCTTAAAGGCCACTGGCGCAATTGGCTTTTGATGCAGAAAACACTAAGCGCAAATACGTGAGAATGATAAGTAGGTAAGTGTTCAATTGGTACCTTTTCATATCAGGTCAGGGCAGAATAGCAGAAGTTGGCACCATGTACCAATGTTCTGAGTTCTAGACCTTTTCGTCTGACTTAAGTTTATTTTATATAAAACAATGTACATAGTTATAAGTTTTTCTTAGACAAATAACCGCTTTTAATTTATTTATTATTTATTTAAATTAAAAATGGTTCAAAAATCCGCTTCCGCTTCCGCGAGGATACTATACCCGCTACTTAATACACTTGGTGCCGTAAAACGCGGGCATAAATTTGGACTGACCCAACGTCCAATTAACTTAATTACTTTGACGGGTTCGCCGCATTGGAGTCGTAAAGAAATCTTAACTTACTACTGGTTTAAGTTTCCGTATGTACCACACTTTAAAGTGATCTGTAGCTTTTAAAGTTTACATTAAAACTAAAAATTGGATTGCCCATTAATTCCAATGCTGGGACTTGCTTGTAGTACATGTACCTTAAATATCACATCTCATATTTGAACCTAGCAACAGTACTTTGCAAATACTTCTATGTTCCTGTTTTAAAAGGTGCTTGCTGTAACTAGTGACATTACTGGGGTAACAAGACTTAACAATTTATCTCGTAATTATCATTCCCATCACTTATAAACAGGTGACCGTTTAACTAATCTCGGTGAATAAAGAAAAAGTTTTGTGGTTGTAGTGACCAAAAATTTGTATTCCAGTTTGAAGGGCGCTGTAGCTATTGTTACAACCAATGGGATAGTAATATTATTTGCTACTTATTATTAGTGTATCAGATTGAAGGGTACTGTATGCTAGTGAAATTACTGGGGTAACGAGACTTAACATGTCTCAAGAGAGTGCAATGTGGTGCTGTGTACGACCTTAACCAGCGCCTTGTTATAAGCAAGTGTATTACTATTCAGTCTTCGAATAAAAAATAATGTCTCAAGCATATCACTCAATATAAAGTGAACACCTTTCCCATTTCGTGGTTTATTTGTCTGCCAAAAAAAAAGCTACTTTCTGTGAAAGTTTTTATATAAATAGATGAAATATAATAAACAATACTTTATAACTTTTTCAGCGTTTTCAGTTTCCTATTGATATACAAAGAGTTATTTTGTTGATAATCAACAATGAAAAAGTTTTCACGATATTAAAAAAAAATGTGCCTCATAACAGGCCCTCATTCTTTTTAATGAATTGGGGTCGCGTTTGTTGCTTTTCCAATTTTTTTTTCAAATATAGGTATTTTTCGCGGAGGTTTCGTGAAAACGGAATCCGTGAGTTTTTACAGCTGGAAAAGTTATCAAAGGGTCCATATTCGTCAGCTTGTCAATACTGGGGCCCGTTTGGACCGGGTTTTTCGTTTAGGAGCGAACTTCTCTATTTATTAGTAAATACACTACGATCGATAGGAGCTATACATGTTTTCTTTTGGGGTCCTATTTGAAGACTCGAGTAGTTAACTAAAATATCACATGAAACGTTATAAACGAAATATTTTGATTACTTTACTGGTGGTATGTCTTTTATGCCGGAGACCGTCTAAGGAGGAACTTGTATTTTTACCGCCAAATAGTAAAGTGTAAACATTACTGTGTTCCAGCTTGAAGGGTGCTGTATGCTAGTGAAATTTCTGCGGTAATTGTATTTAACACCTTACGTTTCAAGGCGACGAGCTCAATGTGATGCTGTGGACCATCTTAACCAGCGGCACGTTGTTATTGGTATTACTTACTATTTAGTGAAAGTGTTTATCCTCTCGACGTTTCGCCAAATAAAAAAAAAATCTCATCACCTTCAGATATAAGATGTTATTTATTATTACCACAGTAATTTCATAAGTTTATACCGCCATGCAAACTGGAACACAGTTACGTTTGCACAACAGTTGCATTAGATATATGAGCATTAGTATATAGGTTTTACGGGTGGAAGGTCTGTGTTGCCTGAAAATGTCTAGCTCCTATTGCAGTCGAAAAACACTACTGTGTAAAGACTATTGTGTTGTAGTTTAAAATTTACTGTATGCTGATGAAACTACTGAGATAACGAGACTACATCATCTATCCTACCTTAACCAGCGGTACGTTTTTATGGGTATTACTTAGTATTTGGTAAACGTCTTGATCCTCTCGTCGTTTCGCCAAATAAAAAGAAAAATTTTATTATTACCACAGTAATTTCGTAAGTTTATAGCTCCCTTCAAACTGGAACACAGTAATGTTTGCACAACAGTCGTAATAGATATAAGAGCATTACTTTAGAAGTCTAGGTACTACTGCAGCTCCTATAGCAGCCGACAAACAGTTCTGTGCAAAGATTACTGTACTGTAGTTTGAAGTTTACTGTATGCTAGTGATATTACTGAGGTAACGATACTTTACATTCAATATCTTAAAGGAAGTGCAATGTGATGCTGTGTATTATCTTAACCAGCGCGACTTTATTATAGGACATCACTTACACTCAGGTGAGTGTTTTGATCATCGCTTTGTAAAATAAAATAAAAGTATTGTCTTAAAGAATTCCTTGTCAAATTTTGGTGGTAATACTGACTCCAGCAGACTTTTTCAATCATTTGCTGTTCAGATTAAGAAGAAGGAAACAAACAGTTTCTCCTTCAAAGTATATCTATAGGGAAAGTAAGAATGTTGGCTGCCTTAATGATGGTAAAACGATGACGGTAACTGTACACGTGATGGTAAGTGATACGCTCGCATATAACATGTCGCTGGTTAAGATACACAGCATCACATTGCGCTAGACGACATAAGGTGTTACCTCTCGTTACTTCAGTAATTTCACTAACTTCCCCAATAAAACGTAGTAATGTTTGCATAATCTTATGAGGTAGAAATAGGAGCTGCGGTCGTATCTACCTAGTAGGTCTCCAGCAACAAAGACCTCGACTTTACTTTCAGTAGAACATAAATCTCATTCTTCATCAACCCAAAGAATTATTCATAATATTAACCAAGTGAAATAATATCGAGGTCTTGTAGGTTTTAACGCGACGAGTGGGATCATTAACGTTGTCTGCCTTAAGTATGTTATATATGGATGACAGGTGGCGAGATTGCAGCCGGCGGTAAATTTACCGCTCGCACCAGATTCCCTGGAGACGGGTCTGAAAGGGATCTTGCGCATTTCCTCTAAATTACCTTCAGCTTTGCTTACTATATTATATGAATGGTGTATGCTTATTTAAACGAAAATGTCCGTCCGTCCGTCTGTTCTTCAACAATTTTCAATTTCGAGAACTACAAGGGGTAGGAGCTGGTACTGAAACTTATCATACAGATAGACCTCGCTTAGATCAGAGCCGTTGGAATTTTGTTGGTATGTGGTCGGGTTCCCGAGTTGTGGGTGCCCAAAATTTCAGAATTTTGTATTGGCTACTTGTCATCATTATTCTATATTTATATTAGGGTTTAGTGATACAGAGATAAGCTTTTTTTAATACCACTAAGGTGGCATGCGTACCTCCGTGATGGTAAGCAGTTACCGTAGTCTATAGACACCAGAAGCACCACTAGTGTTTTGCTGACCTCGGTAGAATCATATCATGCCATTACTGGAAGAGTCCATCCTGTAGCCCCATGGAAAAACTACAGCATGGAGTTCATTCGACAATTTGATGTTTCTTGTAAGAAAATTTTAGGAAACTATGAAAAATTTTAAATTTTTTTGTTATTCTTTATGGAAACTAGACGAGTGATGCCTCTACCTGATGGTAAGTGATACACTTGCATATAATATGGCGCTGGTTAAGATGGTATACACAGCACCACATTGCGCTTGTTACCTTAAAGCATTAAACGTTAAGTCTCAGTATCACAGAAATTTCACTAGCTTGTTAGCTAGGTGCTGTTGCACCTTCCAAACCGGTTCACTGTAATACTAACATTTTTCGTCCGACTATTAAAGAAACTTACCAGCAAAAATTAAGTCTTTTATCTTAAAAGATTAAACACTTAACAGACGTATAAAGATAAATTAAAAATAAACTTTATGAACTAAAGGTATCCTTAAACTATGTGCTAATGAAATTTCGACTCTAGTTACTATTACATAAGGTCCATTATACTTCGAATGAGAAACTCCTAAGTGACAGCTTTAATTATAGAGAAGGGTTTTCTATACGCGAACACCCGCGGTGCATTTGTCGCGGCGTATGACGAAAAAAAGAGTAGACGGTCCGTTACACTGCGGACAAATTTAGAGGTAGACGGCGGGAAATAAAGGAAACTCAGACATTCGCACACCCCTTTTTTAAAGCTAAATTCTCCAGGTGTATCGGGCAAGAGGGGTTGTAAGGTTGTAATCATTTCTTTTTCATGTTACGTACCCTTCTGTTAGAAATATGAGGAAAGTTTTAATACTAAATGTTCAGTTTAAAATATTTTATCATTACCACACATTTATAAAAAAAAATATTATTGCCAAGTCTATTGAAAACAGCCTTGTAATTTTGGGCTATCAGGAATAGGACCAATGTAAGCTTTAACATTCGTAGCCATCTCATCATCAGCCGATATACGTTCAATGCTGAACATATGCCTCTCCTGATAATTAGAGGATTTGGACTGTATCCTATCACTCAGACCAAATCAGGGTTGCTAGTGAGTTAGAGCCTCGTTTATTGATTAGCAGGATGTACTAGGAGCAGGTTAGATTTGTTTAAATTCCATGAAGTGTTGCGTGGGACCTTACACCTTTTTTTGTTGCTACGAGAATCTTCAAAAGATACCATGTTTCTTGGGGGAAGTTATGTGGGATTTATACCCACTAAAACTACATCAGTGGTTATCTTCAGTGTGTTGCGGAAGGTCCTGAGATCTCCTGCGGAACTCACCGGTGCCTTCCTGCACTGCTCATCTCGAGGAGGGCTATTGCTCTCCCCAGCATAGACAGTGTTAAATGTGTTCGATGTGGGCGTCTTCAAGAAAAGAGTGAATAGGCATATTTGCTAGGTTAATGCGCTTTACCATCATCGACCACATCTTCACTTAACACCAGATGGGATCGTGGTCAAGCATTAACCTATACATACGTAAAAAAAAAAAATAAAGCTCTCTCTGGAATATGTTTATGACCACTGATGCATTCCGTAAGATATGTATGGGTCTTCGCTATGATTTGGTACAAATCCCATATAACCCTTAGCTACCCCAAGAAACAAAAGCATAGCACAGCGATTCTACTTCTGATTAAAATGAAATCGTTGAAGTAGACTATCATGGTTAATATGACAGATATTATATATTCCGACATATATTTATAATTTTAGTATATTAATTTATTTGAAAAGGGAAGAGACAAGGCAAGGCAATCACCTGATGGTAAGTGATACGCCTGCCCATAACATAGTGCTGGTTAAGATGTTATACAGCATCACATTGCGCTCGTCACCTTTAGACGTAAATGAGAATGCTTTAACCTCAGTAATTCCACTAGCATACATCTTCAAACCGTAACACAGTAATGCTTACAGATTAGTATTTTTTTTAATGTTTATAACCACGCGATTTGATACATGTCTTAAAGCATGTGATATTAGTTATCATACTAATAACACATTGATTGAGATGTTTATTGGTTCAGGCCGGATTCGAACTCGGTACTTTTGGAGTGGAAGGCCGGCATTCAAACCACTAGGCTATCACGGATCACACGTTAGTATCTAGCGATTGCAATAGTAGCTACGGTGCAACTAGACGGTCTCCAGCAAACCTACCACCAGTAAGTTCATGGTAGGGATAGTAGGATACCAGGATACTGCTTCTATATGTACAAGCTGGTGATATTAAGTACCATAAAATAATAATTTCCCATCTTATTTATACTATTTGATTTATTGTACATCCCACAATGTGCTCGACTATAAATTGCGTTAGAAGATTTATGGTCCGCCGTTTAGTTAAACTTGGTTGCAGTTGTATAAACATATATTTTATTAATTTGATATACGATTACATTAACTATTTAACCGTTAAGTGGACCTTTTAACATTCTTAAAGCTTAATCTTAACATATATAATAATTCCTTTCTGTCATGCAAGTTTCCTATATAATTGTTTTATTTAACAATCAATAAAATTTTTGCCGCTAAGATTAGAAAACTTTTTTAATTAATTAAGCTTAAGCTACTGCTACTACTAGTGTACTAGTTATATACATACACTTCTAGTAGTTAACATATTTGGTTATTGATTGGATTCCATATAATTTTTTTTTAATTCTATGTATATTTCATTCATGTAAGTATATGAGTATGTATATTTGTTTGTACATAATATATATAATTCTTATGTAATATATATAACCATATCTGTATTTACAATACTTATTCTGTTTTCTACCTATTAGTATTTTCTTTTCTATACTCTCTTTAAACCCTGAAAGGTTGACGAGAAGAGAACGCCTTGTGGGCATTATGTTCACCTTTTTGTTCAACTATGTCTCTCTTATACATAATGTTCTCTTTTGTTTTGTTTGTAGAAATAAAGTGTAAGTAAATAAAAAATTATTCGTGAAATACTTAAATTTAACTTTATAAGTTATATTGTTAATAACAGTCTACTGGTAGGTTTCTGTTGCCGGAGACCGTCTAGGTATCACCGCAGCTCCTATTTACACCGCCCAAATGTTACTTGCATATTTTACTGTGTTCCAGTTTGAAGAGTGTTGTATGATAATGAAATTACTGGGGTAACCAGGCAATACCTTAAGTCTCAAGACGACCAACGCAACAATCACCACGTTGTTATAGACAAGCCTATCACTTATCATAAGGTAAACGTTTTGTTCGTCGCGTCGCAAATCTAAAATAAACAAAATTATATGTATTGTTTAAATAAGCGACATATTGCATTTCAGCGATGTCCACCATTAAATAAGTTTTCTAAAGCTTAAGGTACAAAGCTTTTAACTTATAAATAGAGCAGTTATCCCTCAACAACCACAGTAACAAGCCCGAGGGCGAAACCATATGGTTTATCTAACTGACAAACGTGGCGATGTAAAACTGTAGATAAGAATAGATTTACTGCCTACCCTCTTTGTAAACTTTAATATATACGTACGAGAATGAGAAAAAAAAAATATCAATCAAAAGTAACGTGTACTGTGAAATATACATACATATAAAAAGGTTAAATCATACGGATATTTTATATATTTAAACTTTTTGATACACCGAAATTTAGGGTCCAATAGTCGGACTTAATGCCTACAGGCATTATCTACCAGTCAACCTAGGAGGTGGGAGATGTATGAATATGTATATATATATATACATACAATTCTATATATAATTACAAAAGAAGATAAATACATATACAACACGGCACTAGTTAAGGCGGTATATACAGCACCACATTGCACTCGACGTCTTGAGACTTAATATGTCAAGTCTCGTTACTTCAGTAATTTAAGGAAATACGACTTACAAGAAGAAGTACTTAGTACTTCTTCTTGTAAGTCGTATTTCCTCATGACTGAGGGTCGTGGTCATCATGTGTAGTGAAACACACGACGACTTCCTTGGCAGTTATAATGGAGTGATGTTGGCATTGCCTTCTTAATTTCATATACTAATCCGATCGCGGATGGTTATTACATAGTTATGTAGGTTTCCTCATGATGTTCTCCTTCACCGTCAGAGCACGTGATATTAATTGGTGTTGTACTAACTGTACATAAAGTGAACAATTCATTGGAGCAGGCCTGATTCGGATTCGGTACCTTCGGAGTGGAAGGCCGACGTTCAAACCACTAAGCTATCATAATACAAAGAGACGTAAAAGCAGAATTATGTCCACGAGTAAGCTGAAGAGAAACCTGCGACCCGCGAGCCACATTCGGCTCCTTGAGTTCCATACGAAAATATTATATTTAAAAAGAAAATTAAAAATAATTCTGAGACGATTAACGAGTGTTAAGCATATTTTTATGAGTAAATACCCTAATTATTTATGATTATATATAAAGTTTTCTAATAAAAAAGTTTTTTTTTTAAATAAAATATAAAATTTTTTTGCAAAAAATAAAATCGGTTCTTTAAAAACTATGATATTTTGTAATTTATAATTTTTGACACTTCCTCAAAAGGTCGACCCGACCCCTGGCATAGGCCATTCCGGTACATTTTAATCTTATAAGGTAATAGAGACCCGGACAATAAGACACATGAGTCTCTCCTGATGGTTTCAGAACATGAGTTCTTCATGATGTTTGCTTTTAACTGATAAGTTAAGTTCAATGTTATAACAACTTATCTCAAACTTAGTTTTAGACAAAACATATCTTACAGCAGTGTTAATCTAAAATCCAGCAGTATTTATACAGTTTATTTCTAACACGGCAACCGTAAACCACCATGTGTTTTTCATACATTAACCGCTTAGACGTAATATGAATCATGAATGATGAGAGCGCTACCGAAAAACATCATGAATCATCGCCATGGAAAAAGAAAACATTACGCAAAATCATTCCAGTTCCTATGACGACAATAGATAAATTTATATGCAATAATTTTAATAGTAATAACCTTTTTTTGTGCCGGGGAAAATCTTCAAAAGATACCCTACTTCTTAGGGTAGAAGACAGGGTTATATGGGATTTATACCCAGTAAAACCCCCTCCGTGGTCATCCTCAGTCGATTGCGGAAGGCCCCGGGATTTCAACTATTTCATTCGCTATATATTACATCAATAAAGTAGTGAAATTACTAATGTTTGTTTTAATTTGGGTTGTAATAGTTATCATTCTGTTTAACAACTTTAATCATTTAGTTTATTAAATATAATACAAAGATTAATGTTATTAAATAATCTATGTATTGAATGATGGAGACTGATGATGACGAGGTGTGCAAGCCGTTCAACTGATGGTAAACACCTGCCTATAACAACATAATCTTTGTTAAACTGGTATACATAGTACCGAATTATATATTATAATATAGTAATCTCTATATATAAGGTATTAAGTATCGTTACCCCAGTAATTTATTAGTTTACGAAGCGTTTTTCAACTTGAACACAATGCTGTTTGCAAACCTACCTAGATGGTCTTCGGTAATAGGAACCTACCGTCAGTATGTGAGTGTATGTTTATCTATTTCATAGAGTTTATTTATTTAAACACACCAACAAAAATATATACAAATTCAAGCTTAAAATTAACAAGTATAAAAATATACTGGTATTAAAGCCAGTTATAGGCATGTACAGCAATCTCTTATAATACTATGACATGTTAAAATAATTTTACAAACTACGGATAAATGGGTTAAATTTAAATGTTAACATTACGTTAAAAATGAAATAAAAGAATAATTAAAACAGTTAACTACTTAACATACTCTCATCAGTTATAAACAAAAAATTGGATACCTTTTTTTTTTATTCCGATGATGTCAATGCTTTCGGCCACTATTATGGCCGCGAAAGCTTCATCGGACCCTGAGCTCGTGGATCCGGACTCCGCGAGCTGAAAAGTATATATAAATTATATAATTTAAGGGAGAGGAGAGAAACGAGGGAAGAGGATTTGGGGAAGGAGGAAGAGGTGGGAAGAAAAAGGGGAGATGATAAAATAGATACTTATATATAAACTAATTGGATACCAGTTAGTTTTTAAGACTAGGATGAGTCGCAAGAAATATCGATGCCGTCAATTAATGCAAATATTTGGTTATATTTACTACAAATTTTTTATAAAGGGGTTAAAGAGTGGAGTAGATTAACAGTAAAATTTTTGTGTGGAGGTGTCGTTTAGGCGATTTCCTGTTTAGTTAGTTGAATAAAAAAGAATGTGATGTACCCTTCCGGCGGAAGCGGGGGCCCCACGCCCGTGGAGCAGTTTCCACGGGCCAGCGCGAACTTTACAGCAAGGGGGCGTATTCTAAAAATACACCGCGTGGAATATCTAAGCGAACGTTTTCGAGTTTGAGTTAGTCACGTCCCGCCGCCGCGCGCCTCCCGTCGGCCGAATTCGAAATTCGAATTCTTTTGTTCCCGAATATGATCGGCGGTGTTTAAAATTCGAACGGCACGCTCTATTGGCTTTGTGTTGGTTTTTTATCTGAGGTGAGCCACCTTTTTTGTTTTTAATTTCCCCCACAGACAATGAAATTTATAATTGAGCGGTGTTGCCTGTAAATGAAATACGCTTTATTATTTATTAATGTTTCCATTAATTTATCGGTTGAAAAATTTCCGCAATTTTCTGGGATTTTTTTATATATATATATATATGAATATCTCCGTCCGATTATATTTTTGGTATGTCGGAGTTATTGAAATATTTAAAAGTATCGGCTAAGTCGGTCAACGACCACGTTCACTCGTTCAGCATAATTACATTTGCTCTGAAAACCGGTCGTAATAAATTACGTAGTTTGTGTTCTATATTTCTTGTTTTCAACTCAACTGATGAGCTTTCCATTTGGCCTTGGTATCCAATCGGGGAAATTAAGCAACATTCTTTGTTTCAAATTTAATAGACAGCATTTATACTAATAAGAATATTTTAACTAGCATAATAATTAAAAACTAATATATCTCTAGGGGGTCCCACAGAATAACTTACAGGACCAGAGCCAACCTCACCTGCTCTGCACCCTGCACATCAACTATCGGGGCTCTGACTCCCCACCAATCCGCATAAGACCAACGTGATGAAAGACAGCAAAAACCTTCCATTATTAGTGAAGGCATGTTCAGCTGTGGACGTCTATTGGCTGATGATATAATTTGGACATATATAAAAATGTAACCTTTTACAAGTAAATACAAATCAACTAAAAACTTTTATGAAATCAAATAATATTTTCATTCATGACGTCATAAACTTTCAGTAAATTTATACCATTTGAAGATATAATATTTAGAGTTAATATCTATTACAAATAACGTGAGCGAATTTACGTATGTGTCATATATGAAATCAAGTTGGAGTTCTACTTCATGTAAGTTAGTTGAAGGTTCCCTTTAATGAATATCACAAAAGGTAGAAATGAATCTTTGAATAAAGTTTTGGAGTCTACGAATTTGCCTTGGAAATTAATTTACGTGCCCGGGTTAATTCTGTAATGTCTGTTTTATCATCATCTTCTCTACTTGTTCCTTCTTCTTCTTCAAAGTATACATTAATTTTTAATGTTATTATAAACAGTATATATTTCTATAAAGAATTTACTTATTATTCTAAGTTTATTGAAGTTTACTTGAATAAGCTTTGATTCGAACTTTCAAAAACACTTCATGGTCTCATTCAATTATTAATTTAAACTGTCACTTTAGTGTTTCTTATTAATATATACATTCGTCACTATTTTTATCATCTGATAGAAGTCGTCTGCTGGATGTAGCAATTTTCCTCGACTTTCACCACGTTCTTTGGTGTCTACTGAATTTTCATTGAACTTACCAACAAATAGCAACCAAAATTAGCCTGTATAGCTAAATTTCTTCTTCATCAACCTATAGATGTCCACTGTTGGACATATACGTCCCGTAACTTTGGGAGGATTTGTTTTTTTTTAATATTTACAGCCACGCGATTTGATACATGTCTCAAAGCACGTGATATTAGTTGGTATTATACTAACTGCATACTAATTGTAAAAATTTATTGGCACAGGCCGGATTTGTACCTTCTGAGTGGAAGGCTTGTGTTCAAACCACCAGTTTATCACGACTTTTAGGAGGATTTGATTTGTCTCCCACCACACTGGCCAAATGAGGGTTGGTGGAGAGCCAGAGCTTCGTTTGTTGATTGCCTGGATGCACCACGAGCAGATAAAGTTGGCTTGAATCCTGTGAATTGTATGAGAACTAACTAAATTTACTGAATATAAACTGCTCAATCTGTAAGACTGTGGAACGAACTCCCACCTAATATTCGGGGAGCTCGCACTAAGGCTTCCTTCAAGCG
>DWLS01002485.1:0-17976 GCA_018246255.1 Pachliopta kotzebuea | reverse complement strand
TTTACATTCACATCTTTTTGAAAATTGGAGATCGGTTTGGCATACGTATGTTCAAGTCAAGGTACAAATAATAGTTATTGATATGTGCTCTCTATATTTACATAAGTATCTATTTTTATAAATATAAGTCCATTACAAAAGTATTAGAATATAATTGATTTGTTAGCAATTATACATGTATTTATATAAATTTATTGATGTAGTTACGTTTAACGATACAGTTTGTGTAATTAAACCAAACTTATTATATGTTAAACAACTTCTAAAATAAACTTGATACCAAAACTACTCAGCGGCTTAAAATAATATTTACAAGACCTTGAGATATAAATAAATCAAGAACAGGTTTCAACAATACTATTTTTTGATGTATTCTTACTTTAGTATCGGTCTATATATCTGGGTTTCGCATGTTGCGTGTGTATGTTTGAAATTCAATTTTAAATTATTACCAGATCCACAGGGAGCGACCCAGCGAAGTTTGCATAGTCAAATGCCGGAAGCGACATTCTCCGTTATTGCCTTCTGAGCAAATATCACCCTCTTGCTTCCTTGCCCAGTTTAGTTCAGATGCCGTTTGCCGGGTTCCCAACGACCGTCCCTGATTCGTAGTACCGGTAACGACAATTTTAATTAAGTTGTATATCCACTATTTACATGAAATGATATTGTTAATTGTCTGAAAATAGTGAAGATTTTATAATCAAGTTTCTCACTTTCCACCGTTTAGCAATATTCTTTAAAAATTCTGTTATTAATTAGTATGAATATTTACGATATAAGGCGGAAATACGTACCACACGACAAAATGTATATAAAGGAACAACCTTAAAGAAGTCTATTCCAAACTATCTTTGGATAGAAAAGCAGTTCAAGTAGCAATTATACTTAAATAACTGTTAATTGCCAATGTGTTATTCTTAATAATCCCTATAAAGCACTAATTATGACTTATTGAAAATGTTAGATTACCCGCGTAATTAATCAGTTCCCTGGTAAAATAGTCAAGTGCGAACATTTCATATAATTGCAAAGGAATGAATGGCAGCGACTGCAGGCGCGGAGTATTCACGTTCCCACGTGGATCTTTACAAACGCTGCGTCATGGCTTACGGCCTAGATATATTATTTGCTTTTTATTAGATAAACAAACAAACATGCAAAAGCTTAAAATAATTACTAGGTATTTATATTTTTATTAACTAAGTATATTTGTATTTTTACTACCTAAATTTTATATTTACTATTCGAAAAGTACGAAGTAAAAAATGTCTTAATTGGAATATACCGTTTGCTATAAATATTGTATCGATATGTTATACTACTTTTCTATTGCAAGTAGTATAGTTAGTATATAGTAATTTAATTTAGTAAGTGCAATTTGGAAGGCGGTCTGATCGCTATAAAATTTATAGAAGCGCGAGTAAAATTTTTGGTGAGCTTGTGTTTCTGATCAAGTAAACCATCTTTGTTACAAATTTACTGGTGGCAGGTCTCTGTTTTCGGAGACCGTCTATGTAAGTACTACTACAGCTCCTATTGCAGCCGACAAACGGTACCGTTATATTATTGGGGTAATGGGACTTAATATCCTAAGTCTTAATCCTACGAACGCTATGAATTGCTGTATAAGATAACAATCTGTACTGGTGCCATGTTGTTATGAGCACGTGGTATCACTTACCATCAGGTAAATAACTCGCTCGTTTCGTCGCTTCGTATAATAAAAAAAGCAATGTTTTTATTGGGGCTTGTTAAAATTGAGATTACAAATTGTGAAGTAGTTTCTTTTGACTGATTCGAACTTACACAGTCGATTTATTTACAGATGATTTTTAAAAGGAAGATATATTAGAATTCATTTATTATCGAGTTATTCAACATAACATTAAACTTTGGCGGTATGGTTTAAAAAAACTTGAAATTTAATAAACTTTATACCTTTTTTGGTACTCGCAGTTTTTAAACAAAATTCGCGAACTGCAGTTTAAATTAATTTTTCTGACAAAACTACTACGTTGAGGTCGTGAAAGTATAAAGGTAGTTTTTGTTATGTTAGAGTCATTCTTTGCTTTGCTTAATTGTAATTAATTTTGTCAAAGATTTATTATTTAATTGTCATTGCTTTAACTTTAACAAAAAAATGTTTTGTATCGAACTGGATGAATAATTGAAGTTTCTTCATAACTGCTTTCTTGAGTTTAGTACAATAGAATATTATCCGTTCAGGTTTAAGTAATTTTATAGTTTCTATAAGTAAGACTAATTTTCTTACAATCTGAAACATGTTGTTTTCTTTAAAATGATTTCGTAATTATTTTTAAAAACTACCAAGTTTCATATCTTATAGTATCCTAAATGTTTTGTACCACCCAAAGTCCTAAAATGAAGATGTAATGTGATTGTTTTATGTAACTGCTATGCGTATTAAATTTTACTGGTGGTAGGTCTTTGTTTCTGCAAATCACCTAGATAGGTACCATCGCAGTTACTATTGCAGCCGACAAACAGATGATTTGTTCAGGTTTGAAGGATGCTGTATGTTTATGAAATGACTGGGGTAACCAGATTTAACATCTTATGTCTCAAGACGAAGTGTGCAATGTGTGTATATCTCTTAACTAGCGCCATTTTATGAGCAAGCGTATCACTATTCAGTGAATGCCTTTCTCGTCACGACTCTTTGTCAAATAAATAGAATGTGGTAAGTGGATTTAGTCACATTTGGTATGTAGTACTGGTACGTGTGTATGTGATGCTCCAGAAGGAATGCGCCGGCGTCGGCCATGCGTCACTCTGTATCGGTGGCCACTTGCCGGCTGTTAGCGGACGTCATATGGTAATGCCGCTTCCTTCCCCGTACCGTGAGCGCCGTAAATTACACGCCAGCGGCCGGGCTCGCCGCTGAAAAATTACCAACTATTACGGAAGCATTAACTCAGTTCCCTGGATGCGATAATTGCAGTTTTTAGCATTTCGTCCGCAACAATCGGCGAGGGAGGCACGAGCCACAAGTTCACGAGTCCACGTCGATTTTGGACCTTACGTCTATGAAAATAACGATCTATTGGAATTTTATAGCCAGATGAATAAAGTAGATAATTTGATAATGTATAGAAAATTTAGAGATGTTGTGATTCATACACCTTCTATAGATTCTGTATATAAGAAGATTTCACACCAGTTTGATGTAATTATAAACTAAACCATACAATATATAACAGTCCAATTGTATTAACATAAACAAAAATACTTTGAAACCAAAATTTACTAGAAAACACAAAAATCACATTTGTTATAATAATACAATCAGCCAATACGATGTCTTTAAAAATGAAAATACTCAAGATACACGAGTAGGAACCCACCCTCTTTTATGAACTAATTTACTTAGAAGCAAAGATTGGAAAAAAAAATGTCCGGACATCTTAATGCTTTTAAATGTTATTTTAATCGATAAAGCGATGATTTTATTAAGTTTTCTATCTTTCAGCGAAGCGACATTTCGTTAGTACTGTCATATATAAATTATACATCTGTATGTTGCCCAAAATGTATTTATAATTTATATCTTTGACATTGGCCGTATCTTAATACCCTCTGTCCGTCCACTTAGTTACCAATTTTCTTATCCTTTGACCATTGACCGCACCTAATTGTAGCTTAGAAAGCCTGGTTGAAAACATTATGAATTTATAGAACTATATAAAGTAATTTAAATGTTCGTATGGGCTGGCGCTCTTCTGGAAATATTTACTGCGATTCTTATTATTATCAATTTTTAATCAATTAGCATAATTTTATACTGAGATGTTTTTAACATTACAGAAAAAAAATAGTTAATTTTGAAACTATCGAGCGCGATCATTAACTAAAAACTTGAATTTTTTTAGATGTGTTGACTACCTGCTATGTGATCCACCTTTCACACATATCCACTTTTTCTCATTTCATGCACTCATACAGTTTTTTTTTCTACGAAACGATGAAATGAGCAAGCCGTTCAGCTAAAAGTAAATGATATACCTATAACAACGTGTCGCTGCGCTTGTAACATTGAGACTCAAAGTGATTTCTTGTTATCTTACTAATTCCAGGGGCTTATAACCGTCTTCCTTCAAACCGGAACACGGTTATTTTTGCACACTACTTACTGTTTGGAGGTAGGAATAGAAGCTGTGTTATACCTGCCTTGAAGGTTTGCTGCAGAGTCCACAATATATTTTTCTGCGAAAGAGGCAAAACGGTTAAGGTCAAATAATATTGAGAATAAATATTTATATAAAATACATCTAAAGCTGTAAGTCTGTGCAATTTGATTCGGTACGCGGCAGTGCCTGTCGACAATTCCTACATCCTTTGAGTGTATCGGTCTTTGTCAGTAAAGTTTTTTTCTAGGGCGTCCTCGTTTAAAACAGACTATGCAATACGGTTTTTTTTTTTCAATTTGCAAACTGACTTGCTAACATATTTCAATTATAGGTACGTCTACATATGGCAATATATTAAAAACTTTTTGCAATATTTGACGGGGAGAGTTTAAAATTTGAGTGTTGTACGTACTATTGCATAGTTGCATTCAGTTCGCATATAAATCTCGATAAGCTGTCAAACTATACCGTTGTTTGCCCTGTTGATATTTAGTTGGAACTGTCGCTTTAATGAAAATAATGATTAATGCACAGTATTGTCAGCATATTAAAGACAATATTTGTATGAAAAACATTTCTCGTCAAATGTACAGTTTTATGTAACAATGGAAAATATATAATATAAATAGGCAGATCTTTAATATTGTTGAAATCATTAAATAGAATAGTCTTCGTTGTTTTCTATGTATGATAATGATTCCGCTATTTTCACTGCTACATACAACACATTGCATGGATACAGGCATGCGTTTTCACCGAATAAACCTTTGAAATTTGTAAAATAACGATTCCTGCCGCTAACGAACGCGCTGTCGCTACGTATCTGATGCAGATATGTATATAGGTGACGTGAACTACAAACAATAGTCATCCATATCATCACATCTTGTTTACGAACGGAGCCTATCCTGTTCTGTGTTTTCTGTTGACCTCGTGCAACTTAGAATTATATTTTCTAATAGAAAGGACTTGTTGATACTGTGCATTTCTCCACAGATCCGTTCTATTCAAAATTTTGGATCTCAGTTTTCTACTTTTTAAAACCATGTGTATAATTAATTTGTGAAATTAGTTATTTTTAGTAGCCAGGAGACAACTTGAAGACCTTCACGAAAAGAAAATTGAATAAAAAAGTTAAATCTAAGGAAAGATCGAATTTAGAGTCGGTTGACTGTTTGTTCAATAATGGGGACACATCTACTGATAAAATAGTTAATAGAATTGGATGGTCCAAAAATATGTGTTACTCCGAACACAAGACGGATGGGAGTAGTAAGAAGAAATCCTATAAGTAATTCGAAAGCAATATAAAGATTAAGAAAAATATTTAGTTGTACATCATATCACTTGTAATAAATTTACTTGAACATCAATAAAATTTCTTATAACAGTTGAAAGGGTCCGTAAAACGGGACTGGCGAATGACGAAAATACATCTCAGGGAAAAGGGAGTCGGTATTGATCGGTAAACAAAAATGTCTCTGTCGCGTATCTCAATTAGAGTTGACATTGATTCGGTCTGCAGGCGGAAGGCTGGACCCGAAATAACCGCGGCCGGTGCCGATCGATGGGGCTGCTGCAGCCCCCTGCAAACTTTATGTGCCGATGCGGCGCCGTATGAAACGTCTGTTGACTGCTCTTTATATAGTAGTATACATATTATCGTTGTATAATTTAACCTCGATTTAAGCTTGCGTGTTGATTAACAACTAATGCAAACAAAAATAAAGAAATCGCATTTTCTTTTATTTGCAATTGACTATCACATGGTCCCCATTTCAAACGTCGTTAAGTATGCTAGTAAAGATTATTATGGTTCTCATGTATTGCCGGTACACAGTTTTGATGTTGTGGCTATAAATTTACTATATGATGATAGTAGCGTGTAGCCTAATGGGTTAGGAATAATACTGTCGCTAACAAACTCTTCATGTAGCCCCATAGCCGTGCCTTCTTCATTGATTAGCCATTGCGCCATAGACGTAATTATGTATAGATTTATTCTTCATACCAGTTCATGGAAAGTATAATATTTTTAATTTTATTTAATGAAGCTTATTACTTGTCTAAATTTTAATGGTAAGCAGGGATATTATCTTTGATATTAAATCCCCCTGTGCTAGAAGAAGCCTTTTCATGCTATACTTATTTTAAAAACTCGTCGTTATTTTTAGATACATTGGAAACATCATGTTTCTCTCTCTAGTGTGTCGGTTACTCATAAGTGAAAATTGTGGTCAACGTTAACGATCTCTAGACCCGATTTGTCTCTACGTGTTCATTACATCATTATTTATGTATTGAAGATTTTTTGTAATGTACAGAGATCGATGCTTATCAAAGAAACTACGTGTACCGCCTATCGGCTTATGAAGAGCCAGCCCGTGTACTGCTGAATCTCAATCTGTTTTTTCTTTATTCGCGCGTACAATTTTCCACTTCGGAATATTGACATTAATGAAGTAAATATCGTTATACCGGACGAAAATAAAATGTTCATTTTATTATCACGCTGATTACATAGCGCTCAAAAGCTTTTGTGTAATTTTTTTTTACTTTATTTCGCTCCCACGAACCTCGCTTTATTTTATGTGCATGAACGTTTTCAACTTGAATTTTGTAATTCACTTCATTATAAGCACAACAATGCGAATTTGTATGACAGCTGGGTTTTTTTTATTAATTCTTTCTTTATTAAGATTTTTTAATTACAATACAAAAAAAATGCTCGATGATATTAGGACTAAAATTTTCTGTTTCTTGATGACAATTTTGGTTTTTTTTATTTAAGTGAAGAACACAAATAGGAGTTCCCGCATACAATGCAATTTAACCTAAGCCTTTAAGAGCAAAAGTGGCTTGAATGCTTAAGTAGAACTATAAAAGTTGTTGAGTGTACCGTGTTTGCTGTAAAGTCTTTGTGATGGCCCATTACTCGCACGTTGATATCCTCTTACTACATTCCTTCTCGTCTAGTGTAGTGTAGTAAACGTGATATCAGAAAATTCTTTGTATGTTGTTACATCGGGAGCTTTGTGTAATGGAGAAACGAATGTACGCATACACTATACTAACGTTTACTAGAATCAAATTTTACATTCAAACCATTTACCATTGCGTATTGCGATGCGAAGTGCGTTGTAGGTAGAAGATCCGGAGTTAACTAATATCACTTCTTGCTTCACAATGGTTTCCCAGAATTTTGATTATTGTTCATTGCATGTTTAATTTTATTTTAGTTAATATTTATAAATCTATTATCTGACGAAAAGGTCAAGAGAGAAAATTTATATCAATAATTTAACACAATGAATCAATGAAGTACTAAATTATGAGGACATGTTTTTTCCAAGTAATTTATAGTTTGCTTTGCTGCGTTGCATTGTAAAATGATATAGTTAACAAAATTCTTTGAAACGTTTGCACTTTGTACTATACTATGAGTATTATTCTTTACCATGAAAATTTATTTTAGAAAATTGATTTTTGTTTCATAGACATATTTATCTTAAACGTGACTTAAAACATGGCTAAAAGAGCACAACTTTAGGAAAAGATTTTTACCCCTCGAAAACGTTAGTAGGAGATTAATAATAGACTAACAAAATAACTAGTATAGAATGAATATTGTAATATCAAACCTGCCAACACATCTCTGTCAGGTCGTGCACAATTTAACCCCAACCAAAATTAGTATTGGTCGTCAGACCCGCTAATCGATACGTCGGGCCTATTTCGGAGTCCGGTGCTGTTAATATGTTCAATAGATAGAAGAAACATGCAGGCATCATTCTTAAACTTGAAAGTTTAAAAAAGTATTAGTTTTATAATAATAATTTTAAAAGACTATTAACTTCACTATAGATTAATTTGTTTTGTAGGTTTAGGCTCACAAAAATCTCAAATTATTCCAATGGAGGCTCGACTGGTTGTATTCGGAACCGTTGCTCATACTAATGAGTATTATATAACATTACACGTGTACTGCTATAATATAATTTCAAGGCCCTTCAGTCTGGAACACAGTAAAGTTTAAACTTTTGCTTGGCTGGCAGAAATATATGTTGCGGTGCTATTTAGACCGTCTTGAGTGAGAGAAATGAATAATTTTGAGGTATATATGCAACACAGGCAAGTCATCTTATAGTTGCAAAAAAATAATGATTCGGTCCCTGTGTTCTATATAAAAAAAAACAGTGGGATGCTCGTCCAAAAGTATACGAATGGTGTAAACATGGAGGAACATCCAGTTCTATCCCTCCCGTAAAATAAAACCGCACGGAAAATATTCATTCAGTTGGTTTTGTAAACGCTGCTTTTCAACAACGCAGGCCTGATTTCGTTTACTGTTTTCCGCAATTTAAATGTTTGTAGCGAAATGGACCAGCCACCGTGGCACTCGCTTTTATCTTATGAAATGCAAATTTTGAACTACCACTTGCATTCATATGCTTATCTATTGTTAGTTTGCAGCTTTAATAGAATTGAATCATCGGTAATACTTTAGTTAGACATGTTATGATACATAAAATATGATACGATTAAAGAATGAAAAGTGATTAAAGAGGAATCAAATAAAGAGGTGATAATCATATTTCTATTAGTATACAATATTATTGTTATTTTATTTTGTTTAGTTGTAACATCCAGATTATTCATCTAAAGTCATGACTCTATTATGATTAATCCATTGTTAAATTGTTCTTTCTTTGTTTGAAATTTTAAGCGAAATCTCCTCGTGAGTAGAATTCATTTTCTACTTCTTTCTATATCGTTGCGTGTTCGGCAGATTTACGATTCGATATGTTATATGAAAGAGTAAAGTGCATTTTGTTTCAAACTGGCGTCTATTAGTCACCAGTACTCAGTCCGGGACAAAGAGTGGAAACCGCTTTACTGACGACGTGCATTGGGAACAAATAAAACAATAATCAAACTGAAATCTTCTCGTCTCGGCGCGATATCGGTTGCGATTGGTTGCTATCGGTTGCGACCGGTTGCGATTGCTAACGGTTATTGTTTTTAAGTGCTCATATTTCACGATCGCCGCCGAGCTCGTTGTTTCCATGTTCGATTTAAATGTCTGCGCATTTGTTTCTCGAAGCGGTGTTGTTGATCTTTTGAATTCTCTGCGATGAATCAGATTGTTTTCACATTTTCCGTGCTATTGTTCTGTATTGTAGCTTAAAACAAGTTTCAAGTTAATTAAATTTAAATGCCTTTTAAAGTAAACACCAGATCTTATGAAGAGTAAACTCTTCATGACTGTTGATGATCATTGATTTGAATGAAACATAATTGAAAAACTATCGTAGTATTCGTTCAAATACAGCTCGAAGAGGATTTGTGATAATTTTACGCTATATGAAGACTTTTTTATTGAGTGGTTTATATATTAATTTCATATGATGTTAAATAAAAATGATAACCTTGTATTGGTAATATTGTTATGGTGATAGATTTATGATATAAAAAAGAATGGATATCATGACAGATGTGGTTAAAAATTTAACTCGAGCGGCTTGCAATTTTCTGTTTAACAAAATGTACATATCAGTGGCAGAGGCAGTTATACCAGTTGTATAACCGTTAAGCTTCGTATAAAATTACTTTTCAAATTATTTTGAAATTGAATACTGGTTAAAACAATGATAGAGGCGGTTTTATTTGGCTGAGTCTGGTTTAATCCGGTCCGAACTGGCCCGGAGCGGTGGCAGCGGGGCCGGCCGGTGCGCGCGCCGCTGAGCATTGGATTGACGTGCAATTTGTGATCACACTATGCAGTTGTCTGTTCTTTAGTAAAATTGTTCACTTTACTACTAGCGCCCCTTATAAATTTCAGCAGGTTAAAGTGTGCATTCTTCATAACAAAATTCTTTAGTAATACTAATTAATATAAGGTGAACCCAATGTTAAAAGAAATCAGTCACATCTCTTTATTTTTATCATGGCTTCAATAGGATACAACTGAAAAATACAAGATAAATACATGAATTTTTTTTGTTACATAATGGACCTTCTACTATATTTTTTATTATCACAAAAGAACCAGGGTATCCCCTGGTTATTTTTACTGTTTAGTTGTACATATATAGTTTGAATGACTTTTAAATAAAGGACTAATAACTAACGTTCTGTATTAGAGACAATTATATCTATATTAGTGTAGTACTCGTATACTAGTATTTTTGTTCTTCCAATAGATAAGATAAACACTCTTAAAAATATTTATACTTTTGCTAAAAAGCTTTATTTTAAAAATATTTTTAAATCTATTACGTTTACTATTATGCTATACAACTTTTCATTCTTGTTCGCATCTAGTCCTACAATAAGTATTCTCCTACCAATGGAAAATACCTAAAATATTCGTATAAAGCTATAAAATAGTTCGATCATCACTTAAATATAGTATTTATTCTATTTTTAAACCATTTAAAGAAATTTTTATGTAGCAGTAGTGGGTAAGTAAGCGGATTAAACAGAGCGCCTGCTGTTTCGCGACGTGACAGCTTAAGTAACCTGCTCATCCTCTTAATGTCGGGGCGAAGCTGCCAATGATATAAAGCGATCGTAATCGATTGTTGAAAACATCTGCTCGTAACAGCTTGGCGTGCTGTAAACAGATTTTAATCTTTTATAAACTCTCTTCTATTATTTTTTTTTAATAGTTCTTTGTGTGATTTAGAATATTGGTAAATAACAAAATAACAAGGTGATGGTAGAATGGCCGCAAACTGAAAGTCAGCGTGTATCATCCAGTATACCAATTTCAAGACGATGTGATCCATTTATTTTCCTAATTTAATAATATGTTTAGTTTTGAAAACAGACCAGCTTAGTATAAAAAAAAAATTCTCATTAAATTACAAAGATCTTAATCAATTGATCCTGTGAGCCCTATTCATTTATTTATAAGGATTAGTAGGCTTTATAACTTCATCAACAATTTAGTAACTTATAAAATACAGTATGACCCTATGCAGATCTTGTCGTCTATTTTATTATAATTCTCTTTTACAGTAATTATCTCATCACTTTAGTTTATTAGGCATTTCGCAAATTTTGTCTCCTGTAAGACGAAAAGGCTTCTCATTTTTATCTTCTATTTAAAACTATATAACTTATTTTGACAGCGACTTTAGAGGCGGCATTTTATTATGTACGTCAAATAAATTTATTAAGTCAAAAATATCTCATTGATTCTGTAAGAATCTAAAACTAAAAATCATTTAGAAATAACTTTACGTTTTGTTTGGTTTTTAATTTGTCATTTTTATTGAAATGTCTTTAAGAACGTTGTTTAACTTCACGAAGCTCGCAATATAAAAATATCAGTGACATTGTAAAAGAGGATCGTTTCAGTGACTACGGTCTGTGACTTTAAATTTAAACGTAAACGAAGCCGGAAGTTGGGCACAATAAATATATCCGCTTACAATTTGTACCAACCTGCGTCTCGTGTTAGCTTTTCATATTCAATTGTAAGAAATTCTTTTAAACTATCGTACTAAGTTGTAAAGTATAATTTTTTTTTATAATAATTATTAGAAGTTCAAAATCCATATGCCAGCAGACCATAAATAGTTATGGTACCATATATTTCATCAGTTTAACATATATATAGGTTTGAGAAGGCAGTAGCCAGGTAATGGTCACAGGAAATGCTTTTGAGTTTTTCACCTGAAATTACTTGAATCGACTTTTACAAAACGATGAAGTTATAGAGGCCACAACGATTTCCTTGATTGAAACTTTAATTGATATAAAGAAATTTTAACTGAATAGAATCTGAATTGATAATTACCTCAAATCTATGAGAAGTTAATTAGAAAATTAAACACGATTTTCAATGCGTTTGAATAGAAACCGTTTACTCTATCTAAATATGGAAATGTCATAATTAATAATGAATATTAAAGTAATCCATTAGGCCACTATACCAAAGCCATAGGGCTAAACGTAAACAGCGCGAATTTGTGCTATTCCTAGAGTTAAATTTCAACGTTATTGAATTTCCATCTCATAAACTATTCCGGGGCCTCGGCTTCTCAGTATGCGGCCCGTTTGTTTGAGGAGGTAACAGAAAGAACCATGGGAAGCCGTGTAAGGAAGGGACGAAAACGAAAAGGGCGTTCCTCGGATAGATTTACATTCGCCCTCGCTACATACATATAGTGAGGGTCCGCTGAGTTTAGAGATAATGTTATGGATGAAAATTAATATTACATCTTAGTTAATATACTATGCTGTGGCACCTTATTCTGTCCATCGGTTTGTGCGCCGCTGTATTCTTTATAACGTCTTACGTATGGACACAGTGTCGTGCACTGTTAAGTAACCAACGCTACTTTGTTATGAACGTGATATATGCTATAAGATCTTGAACGTCACATTAAATAAAGAAAATCACTATTCAATTACTAAATATCTCTATATGCAAGATTAAGCAAATGATGATTTTTTAATACAACGAAACGGGCAAGGTATCTGATGGTTAGTGATACGCTTGGCCATAACAACGTGGCACTACTATTGCCCACAGATAACAATGTGGTGATTACGATGATTCCTACACCACATTGTGCCAGTCGTCTTGAGACATACAATGCTGAATCTCGTTACCTCAGTAATTTCACTAACTACAACGCATTTCAAACCGGAACACAGTAATGTTTGGTGGTACCTACTTAGACAGTCTCTACCATTAGAGACCTAGTAACTCTATTTTAATTGATGTTCTGTAAATTTTCATTGCGAATAACCCTGACAAAATTAATATAAGTTAAATCTTGTTGATTAAGTGATCTAGGGCACCAGGCAGTTTGATGTTTATTAGGGTTTGATCCTATAATATTGCAAAGGAACAGATTTAATAAGAATTTATTAAAAACAATCGTGTAAAGCTTTGAATTATGTAGGGCAGTATTTCTCAACTTTCTTAGTCATATGTTCCACTTTTGAGAAAAAAATTTTTCAACATCCCCTCTCGGACTTTATGATTTTTATCCAATGCAAAAAAAAATTGAAAATGTAATTTTATTGGTTTACCCCCTTAATCATGTTTTGCCTCCATGTCGGGTCTCTCAGCTCCATCTTGGGAAACACTGATATAGGGAGAGTAATTTATAATTGTATGCATATTTATTGAAAATCTGTATGTGAGTTATCCATTCATACAAATATATCAAACAATAATTTAGTGATGAACATATTTGAAAAGAAAATCTTAAGTTACGTTTCCTAGAGACGCCATTTAAGTTGAAGTTCTATCAATAATTTTGAATATTACCAAATATTTTTAAATTAAGATTAAGTGACACTCACTTCAGTTACATCGCTTAAAATTTTTTTTGCTAGTAATGAAAGTTATTACTTACGTCAAAGCGATTTATACCTAACGCCATGACATATGATTGATGTATAATTATTATTAATTGCGTAACATGACATTCTAACGGTTTTTCTGTAAGATATATACTTATAAGCGTCATGACAAAATTATGGGATAATGTCGGGTTTTGCAGGAAAAGTAAAAATCTCGGAGTCAGTGAATTGGTTCTCATGAAGCCGGATGCCGGCAATTGAGTTAGTGCCAGCACTCCCGGTTCCTCTAAAGAGGGCGTTGAAAGAAGCGTTTAAACGAACGGTAAAGTGTTATTCAAGTTAATTTTAAGCATAGTGTTCGCATTTATATTTCGTTAGAGATTATTCAATTTTGTTTTAAAAAAATTATTCAACTAAACTTTATTACGGTTATTTAGGAATTTAGCTTGCAGCTGTGTGATCTTACATTTTTGAAGTGTTTTTTAATTAATGTAAAAAGCGAGTTGTCAGTGGTAGTTTTAAATTCATTACGACTAAAACAAAAATTGTAAAATGTACATTAAATAATATTTTTTTTCGTGTAGATGTATGTCTAAATATTTCAGCTTCATCTATAGACATGTTACCGATAGCTTATATGATATTTATAATCAAAGCTACTGATTTCATGGCCCCAACGGCAGGAAGTCGGCAGGGGGAACCAAATCAATGCGATGAATAGAGGAGAAACGAATTGCGAGAATCGGCTGGCGAAAGTTTGCAACAGACAAACCACTAATAACACTACGTATATGCCATTAGACGAGCGTACGAAGAGTTGGGAAAGCAATATTGAGGAAGTAACTTACAAAAAAACTTGGTGGACTTTGTATTTACGGTGAAAGCAATCGAGTTAACTTCGATTGAGACGGGAAGAAATTAATTCGATACTGTCTATTCCGCTGTAACGAATATTAGTGCAAATAAAATGGAAACTATAATATATAAAACACTTCATTAATACTAATTCTATTTTTTTTATGTGCCAAGACGACGAAAGGAACAAGGCGATGATAAGTGATACGCTTGCCCATAACAACGAAGCGCTGGTTAAGATAGCATATACAACACTATGTTGCACGCGTCGCTTTGAGACGTACGGTGTCAAGTCTCGTTACCCCAGTAATTTCACTACCATATAGCCCCTCTAATACAGTAATATTTGCACACTACTCTTTGTCGATTAAAATAGGAACTGCGGTGGTACCTGCTTAGAAAGTCTTTGGCTGAAGATACCTACCAACAGTGATATGATTTATGACTTGGTTTATCACTTACCATCAGTAGAAAGTCCCGTAGGTTAAAAACCCTTACCGTCCCTGCATTTACGTTTAATTTAAAGTAACAGATACTTTAATCTTTTTATTTGACCTACATAACTCTGCAAGGTCTCGTTGGTAAGCAGAGATGGCAAGGGTCGTTATTTTAATTGCGTCTCTCTGAATTTTTAATGCGCATTTTAATAATTTGTCCGTGCTAGATGCGAACGATCATCTTTCGCTTCCAGTAATGGGATAAATTAGTTGTATATTTATTGGTTTTAATATGACTATTAAACCATTTCTTTAAATATAGTATCAGTTAATGTTGTTAAAACTGTTATCAGTAACAAATGTAATTTTGGTTTTGGATGAGACCTTTTTGATAGATATGTATCTGTAATTTTAACTTAGCCAACTCTATTCTAAATCATTTGCCAATTTAGTTGGCACATATTTACGTGGTGGTGGTTCACTTTCTCGTGAACTCCTTGTCTGTCTCGCCGATTGACCGAATCAAAAAAATCTCTATTAGCCATTTGCCGTTTCTTTTACAATTCGTTCAGTATTTAATGAAAGTGCAACTTTAATTATATCTTACCGAAAAATTCATTTCTGTTCACCGCGTTCGAGAAAAATTATAGTGAACTATATTACTATTTATCAATTTCGTTTAAAATGTCTGATAAAAAGTTTTATAGATAATTTAATATAAGCAATATATACATAATAAGACACATAGCATAGTGGCACCTATTTCTTACATTTCATAGTAATAAGTCCGCTTCAAGAAAGTTATATAGAAGAAACCTGGGAGAAACCTATCTCCAGCAGTAGGCTGCCGCTGGCTGTTGATTCATTAATGAACGTTATACTTATTTTTCATTAAAAACATTGTTTAAACTAATTATAATATATGTTGAGTATGTATGTATCAAGTTAATTCAGTCTTATAAAGTGAAGTAAGGTTAATATAAAACAGTTAAATAATCGAACGAGTTAAAGCGTAGACGTTAAGGACTCGGTGATGTCTGTGTACGGGGTTGTTTAGACATGCGTCGCAAGGGTTACGGAGCTGATGCTGCGAGGCTGGTACGATTGTCAGTTAATGCTTAATGTGGTTAATATACGCGGAACGACGTGTGCTTGCGGGTGACTGCGCGGTTAAGCCACTTACTCGTCACGGCTCCTGCGACGGATGCCGTAATAAACCCTTTGCGCGACGCTCCGGTAAATAATTAATGCCGTCTATACGCTTATTATTTGATTGGAATTATGCGGCTACGATAAAGCTTTGTCTCTAATTCACTGAGGTTTACGTCGCGAGCTTTCAAGTTTCTCCGTTTCTCATATTATTTCGATATGTTTGAGAAACGGATAGTATCGCGGTTAATAATCATAAATAAAATATTTTAATCATATTTATTATACTTACATTTTTATCTATACATTTGTTATATAAAATTATTTTAATTATTTATTGGTGGTAGATCTGTGTTACCGGAGACTGTCTAGGTAACCACCCCGGCTCCTATTTCTAAAGCCGAACAGTACTGTGCAAACATTACGGTTATATGGTTTGAATGGCGTTCTAAGTTAGTGAAATTACTGAGGTAACGAGAGTTAATACCTTATGTCGTCACTTCATCTGGAACTATCTTACTCGCCATGTCACTTAGTCAATTAAAAAAAAAACTTATAATGAATCTTGTAAAAATACTGATGTTTTTAAACGATTTGTATGAAAGTAGCTCTGTTGGAATGTTTATATTTTTATTTAGTTTATTTCGCCGTGTGTAGCAGGTGTAAGTGATTTCGTAATAAGTCGCATTATTTAAAGTTTAATAGTGATGTTATTACCATAGGAGACCGCCCGACGCCGCAGCGCCGGGTATTTCTGAGTATTAGCAACCCGACGCCGGTGCGCGCGCTCCATTACTGCTCATTAAGTATTAATGCCCCGGGTCCCTTCCCTCGTCTCGTCTCAGACCTCCCGTGGATACTGCTCCGTTGGCTTGAGTTTTATTAACCAGCCATATTTAAACTGGTGACGGGGACACGAGCGTATTAAGAAATTTTTTGTTTAAATTGAGTAGCTTCACTTAGAGGACGCTCTTTCACAAGCACACATCGCATTTTACGTGCATTTAAACTTCTGCTTTTGACCTTGAAAAACGATGAATAATAAGATATGCAGCATAAGTATTTAAGAGAAAGTGAATTTAAACGTTAAAACAATGAAAACAAGTCTAAAACATTAAGAGTAAATTGTAGGAAAATAGACATTAAGATTAAATCGTAAGAACAAATAATCAATTACCTTGACATGTAGCTCTATGGAATCTGTGATTTAAAAAATGAGCCTTCTCTTTTGCTAAACGTCACGAGTCAAAATTAAACATTCGTTCAATTTATAGTCTTTTAAAGATTTATTTTTATTTTTAGCTGTAATCACATCGCACCGGTAGATAATACCCTTGTCCACAACAATGTGGACAATGTGTCCACAAAATTATAAACACAGCGTCACTGTGCTCGTCGTTGCCCCAGAAAGTCAAATAAATAACTGTAAAAAAATTAATAACATACTTTAAAAATATAAGCATGCGATGGAGAACCTTATTTTTTGCAAAAGGTTAAAAGAACCATGCAAAATATTATTGGTTCCTTAAAGAAATCCTTTTGTAAAAACCGCCATTATTAGATCATTACGAACTATGACTGGCATCATCTGTCAGTCGTGATAAAGCGTTATAAATTGCTGCCATACGCTACCGTTGCCAGTGATAAGGAAACGTCATGCATGTTTAATAACGGTAGTTACAATTTTTGGTACGTTTCTAACCAACGAGAAAGAGGAAGATCTCAATTTTATGCAATCCTTTTAAATTCAAATTCCTTCTTATCAGCTGTTCCAATTCTTCTCTTTCTTTTATTTTTAATTAATTTTGGACATGTTAATAATTTGTCATACAGAGGTTTTTTTTTTATTACGATTTAGTTTAATTTAAATTTTACGTATCAAAGCATTACATTATAATTTAGACAGAAGAATTTTGGTTCTTGGATCTCCTACAACTTTAATAAATTTACTGCGTAATATAATTACTTTTTTTTTTTTTTTTTTTTGTTGGACTTATACCACCAATACAACCAACCGAGGTTAAAAACTGGGTGTTATACACATCGGCCGCGGCCCA
>DWLS01002484.1:0-17981 GCA_018246255.1 Pachliopta kotzebuea | reverse complement strand
CTTGTGCCTACGCGCTCAAGATTAATTTGAAAATTCTCCAGCAAAATGTCTCTCAAAGGTTTCGTCCGTACACATTCCGTTAATAAGTGGTGCACATTGATAATCTTTAATGTGAGAACATAATTACATTTTAGGCAATAATTATAATTTGATATTTCTAGCAACGATGATAAATGCTTGAAACTTGTTACGCTGGTAACTCTATCACAAAATGTCCGACGCTAATTCTAAAAATGACGTTTTAGAGTCTTCTCGCTCGGAGATAATTGAAATTGATGGCGAAAATGTGAACGGCGCATGCGATTATCAATTGGAATTGAAAGACTTTATTCCTGTGAAAATATTAAACAATAATACGAACAGAAAAACTGTCTGCATCCAGGGCACGTATAAGGACAAGAGTGGTGTGGTTCTAGTGTTGCTTGAAAAGAACGCTTTCAAAGAAGATGAATTGGACGATAAAGGTTATTTTGCAGTAGACACGAAGCTAAAAACGTTCTTCTATAACGACATCTACGGCAACTTCGAGTGCTATCCGCGTCCGGAAATAAACGGTGAGTCGCCAACTGCTGACTACTTTCGAAACTTCAAGGTTTCTGTGTTCAAGTGATTAGTCACATATCATGATCAATTTAATTTTGTAAGTATTGCTTTATTACCAAATCTTATGTCTATAAATTTCACATCATTATACCTAATTTGGTTTTGTAAGTTGCAAATCTATTTAGCTGATTAGATAAAGAAATAAAATTATTAACAATCAAAAGTTAAAAGGTCATGTAATGAATAAATTAATTGCAATTATAGACTATAATCAATACAAGTCACTATTATTAAAAATTTAATGATGTAAAAGTTTTCCTGCTACTTAGTTCAGTAGAGGTTAATAACTTTATATTTGTTCAAATTTAATAAAATATCTTTTCTTTGAATGTTTAAAATTAAATAATACGGTTCTTTATAGGTAAATGTATTTTTTACAATCATCCAAAAATAGGTAATGTGTATTATACAATTACTTTGGTAATTAACAAAAGTTTTGTGTTAATGAGGTTTCTTTTATATTTCTATTTTGATTTAAAATGATTTCATATTCATCTTATATACTGATTATACTATGTTTTAAATTTTAATGTAGATATGGTTATACAACTTTACTTTCACTTTTGAGTCATACATATTGCTATGTATTATTACTGCATTATGTAAAATCTTACCTAATGTAAGTAGTATAGAAGTGAAGACTACAAAATTTATCATATAACAATTTGCACTCACTAATGGTATGGTGTATACTTTTTTATTAACTTAAAAATGCCCTCTGCTGGATATAGGAGTCTCGTAAAGATTCCGCTCCAATGGGCCCTGTGCTGTCTGCATCCTGAAGATTCCTGTGACCTTCACTAGATTGTCAGTCCACCTTCATTGAATAATTTATTTGGTGTTAAACCTCCGTTATTTGATTATTTACGTAAGATGTAACAGGTCCCGCAAATTAACTTGGGGGATTGATGCCAACATCATGTGTTCATGGTGCACCCTGCTAATCAACAAGCGAGGCTCTGGCTAACCAGGCTTAAATCCCCTCATTATTAGGATAGGTACATCAGTGATATTGATCGACTGATGATAGGGTATAATAATATATAACAGTTTTTACTACATTACATTAACTCTTATCCTCAATTCTACACAATTTGTATCACTGAAGTGTTGATAGTTGGAACAGTAAAGGTTGACCATATTTAAGAAAATTTTATGTAAAAAAAAAAATGTGGTACTGTACACAGTATTTCAGTTTATCACATAAATTGTAATTACTAAATTTAAGGCTATTAATTTGAGAGTCTAAGAGCTGATGTCAATAAAATTGATTGGTTGCCTGTTTTTACTTGGGTAGATATAGATGAAAAGGTTTGTGCCTTTAATAAAATTGTATTAAGTTTGTTTGATGAGCATGCTCCAGTCAAGTCTGTGAAGGTTAAGCGCTTCCCAGTTCTTTGGATTACACCTTCTATTAGAGAGCTTATGGCGAAGCGAAATAAGGCTAAACATAACTACACTAAGAACCCTACTAACGAAAGTCTTTTAAATTTTAAACTGTGGAATTGTTGTAGTCAGTTACATCAGTTAAGATACATCCATAAATTAATGACCAAAAATTATTTTGTGTTTATGTTCCTTTCATTAGTATAAATGCACAAATTATTTGGGGCTAAGATGTTCCTTTTTTTAACTAGAATGTTGACTTCATATATGTATAAGTTAATAGACTGCAGGACTAATGGTCTGCGCCCAGCATCAGATAACTGTATACATTGTATACAGACTTTTATTGAGTTACTGCTCAATGCTTGACCACAATTCCACATGGTGTTAATTGATGATGTTGTCTATGTTGGTAAAGCACATTAAACTAGTGACTATTCACTCTTTTCTTGAAGACGCCCACATCATGTTTGTACTGAAACACTGATGTTGGCAAGTTGTTCCAATCCTGTCAGTGTCCAGATCGGTCAGCGCTATCATCATCAGAGAATATTTGTTCATATATGATGTGAGTCTTTCTTTGTTTGCAGCAATGTAGCTCATTATTGATACTACTGTGAGTAAATAAAGACAAACCAAGAAATGATCTAACTCTTCTTTATACTTCAATGAATTTATCAGTCCGTCGACTATTCTTGCTTTTATAAAACAAAATTGGTGATCTTATGTATGGGCGACATTTTGATCAATGTTTAAACATCTTCCAAACATTTACAATCATCACATGGTTGCAGGTGTTAAAACGACCATCATCTACCCGGCCACTGAAAAGATTATCGCAAAGTTCACACAGCAGGACGTGCATATAGTACTGGAGACGCCGGAGATCTATGAGAAGTTAACTCTCCCTCATATTGAGAAGGACAAATTTAATTTCCGGGTAATAATCTTTATGACTATTAATATAAACAATTTACTGTAAGAGATCCAAAAAGGCATGTTTTTAAACCTAGTTCTTCTCAAACCATCCATATATCGAACTGACCCCTACTGGACTGGCTTTAGGCCTGCTCGGTGGAAGATGGCCCATATCCCCCACTACTGAAGAAGGCCAATCCAGCAGTGGCGTGTATGAGCTGATGATGATGTTAATAAATTTGAAATAATTTATACATAGTTCTTTTTAGTACTTTCAATAGTTTTGATTTTTTTTTTATTCGGTACAAAAGAATTTTTATTTATTATTGCAAACATAGTTCTAGTCTCAGTGCTTAGACTTTCTTTCCGGACACATTCCTACAAACAATTTTATATATGATGAGTGTTAAACTATCACCACTATATGATGATAGAAGACTGAAGACCTTCATGTGTTGTTGGAATGTGTCTGAGACTTGAGTCTGAAAAGATTTTTTGGTGTTCTGGTACCCATACACGTTTGCCAGATCAAGTGTTCGCCGGCCAGAATCCTTGTTCAAAGGAGCTGTAATCTTATATAATTTTATTGACTGCTCCCTTGAGTTGGGGACCTGAAAGTACCCATGATGATGAAGTCTCAAGAAATTTTAGATTTAAAAATAAAAGTCTTCGAAATTCATCATACGATAAATATGCTTTCATTATAAATATTTTCTGATTGATCCAACAAACGGAGTGCAGACTGTGATTGAATGTAATCATTGATCGTTACAATTTAGTAACGATGATATTACGGTATTACAGTAAACAGCGGTAACGTTTGGAAGAGTTACTGGGATTTTACTTGATTTGTGTGCAACGTCACAGATAATTGGAGCTGAACTAACCAATTCATATTTGGTAAGTACCATTAATTTTATTCACAATAACAAAAGTATATTTTCTTAAAAAATTGCTGTTCATCAATATTTAGAAGGCAGTAAGGGATTCCATGCAACACCTCAATAGGACCCAAGCCTCGTTCCCAACCTACCTCGCTTGTGGTCCATCCTACTACACAACAAATGAAGCTCTGACTCCCCAACGACTCGTATTGGGCTAGTGAATGGGAAATGGCCCCAATCCTCTCATTATTGGGAGAAGCCTATGTCCAGCAGCGAATGTCTATTGGCTTGTCATAAGTGAGAACCCAAGCTAACCTCACTTGTGCAGCCCGCTAATGATCAACAACGCTTTGACCCCCTACCAATTCAACATTGAGCCATTGTGGAGGGAGATTGCCCCCAATCCTCCTATTATTGAAAAAAGCCTATGTCCAGCAGTGGATGTATATCAGGTGATGAAGATTATCTTGCTGGAGTATTCAAATTTATAGTAAATTTTTATTGTCATCCATGTATTAAATAATGCATAAATAGGTAGTATACTCGCTAACCTGCAAGGGAACTGCAGGGAGTACCATTCTTGAGAAAACCTGTGTCCAGCAGTGGACATCACTAATAACATTTAATTTTACTAATGTTCTACAGATGTGAAATGGAATCTGAAAGTGTGATGGAACAAACAGATAATTCCATTTTGGACTCCAACGAGCAAGTAGCAGCCTACGAGAAACAAAGGCAGAGAGCAAACGAGCGGAAGCGAAAGTTCCTGGACAATATGACCCCAGAACAGAAGGAACTGAAGAAAGCGAAGGACAGAGAGTACAACCACCGGCGCAAGGGAGTGAAGAAGAAATCAATAAAAGATCTGACTGAGAAGGAGAAGGAAGGTGTTAGGAGTATGTGGAGGAGGAACTCGAAGAGTTACAGAGAGAGACAGAAGGCTGGTACAAGCAATGAAAGTAGCGAGCAATGTGCTTCTGCTTGTGACTTGGAAATGCCGTCTTGCTCTGATATCAACACTGATGATATTATAGTTTGGGATGCAGCCTTCGAACCAGAAATTGGAAGCTTTACAGCTTTGGAACCAGAGCTTGGAGGCCATACAGCCTTGGAACCAGAGCCTGGAGGCTATGCAGCTTTGGAACCAGAGCTTGGAGGCCATACAGCCTTCGAACCAGAGCCTGGAGGCTATGCAGCATTGGAACCAGAACTTGGAGATTATGCAGCCTTGGAACCAGAACTGGGAGGTTATGCAGCCTTGGAACCAGACCTTGGAGGCTATGCAGCCTTGGATCCAGAGCTTGAAGACTATGCAGCGTTCGAACCAGATGTTGTAGGCTCGAGTGTGATATTTGATTTTTGTCTTGATCCACCACCTATCATAAACGAAACTCTTAATTGGACTGGTTAAAAAGAGGTTTCCGGGGCTTTGGAGGGCTTAAAGAGGAAAACCAGGAGTTTTCCTCTTTAAGATATAAAGACAATAGACTTATGAAAGATTTACCAAAGTATCGTCAAACTGATCTAGTCATTATTTATTTATTCTTCAATGTATATGAACTAGTTGTAGCCCATAGCGACAAGGATAATATGATGTAGTGTATGCGATTCTAATGTACTATCACTTGCCATCATCATCAACTTGCAGGAGTCCTCTGCTGACCATAACCATCTCTGAAGGAACACCACTTAGCCTCTTCAACTGTACACTCCCTTTTGCTACCAACCGCTTTGACCAAATCATTGCTTCATACAGTCAGGATCCCTTACTGCGTTTGCCCAAACTTGGTCTCCACTTTGAGACATTACTTACCATCATTTGATGTTAAAGGTCATCTATCTTATATGGTGTAAATGTTGTCTCCATGGTCATTCCCTCATAGGTGAGTAGGATCAATGCCAATGTTAGAATTACTGACTGGAGTGGGCGATCTGCTTCCACCAGTTCCTATCCGGTATATCCAATGTAAATTTTAGACCAGGCTTTTATTTGACTGGTTGATCTCATCTGTGGACAAATTATAGTATATCATGATGATGATGGTTTAAGTGTGTTTTATTTTATTATTAAAAGTATGGAAGATATCGAGTAAAGTAAATTTATTACTACTTACATACTTCCACTTCAATCTGGTCTTAACCATTGATGATAGTTTCGAGAAAGATTCCAGGACTGTTGTGTGTTTCACTGGATTTTTCATAATGGTGAAGTTGAGGTTATGTGGTTCAAGTTAAACCTCTCCGGTGATTACAATCACTATGTTGAATAAGTCCCTAATTAGAACCTTAACTGCTATTGGCTCCCTCTGCTGCAATATAAGATCATTTGGTATTAAAGATCTGCCATCATCATAACCAAAAACCGAGTTACCTTAAACCATTGTTTCTAAATCTCCTTCATCCGATGTCCCATTCTTGAGTAAAAAAATTTTATGTCCCACTTCAACCTTGTGGTTGTCCAATGCCCAAAAAAAAAACTATAATATTAGCAGTTTTTAAATTGCCTTATTAAATGATAGAATTGCCTTCTTATGGGGTCTTCGCCCCACCTTTGGAAACACTGCCTTTTTTGTCGTGGGACAAATCTTCAAAAGATACCCTGCTTAAGAGACAAGCCAAGAGTTATGTGGAATTTATACCCACTAAAACCTTATCGGTGGTTATCCTCAGTGCATTGTAAAAGGCCCCAGGATCTACGGAACTCACCGATGATGAGAAACACTGCCTCAGACCTTATCCTTACTACTTATGATACTCATAGAATGTAACTTTGAATCTAGTCATTAATATATCTATTTAAGGTTTCCTAGATTATTATTAATTATAAATATTTTGTATATTTTGTTTTGGATTTTTTTTAATAAAATTTTTAATTGAATTTAGTTTTATTAAAATTTTTATATTGAACATGTGGAAAGGACTTGAACCAATCCAACAACGGTGATACTGGTGGTAAGTTTCTGTTGAAGACCTATCGCAGCCGCAGATTCTACTGAGCAGATATTACTGTGGTAACGAGACTTAATATATCAAGTCGATGAGTGCAATGTGGTGCAGTATCATGTTAACTAGCACATGGTTTTTTTTTATATTTGTCAGCTTTTCTCTTTCGAGGAAAGCACATCATTATGGGAACATCACCTACTATCAGGTGAATGACCTGCTTCAAACAATTTGGATTTCAGTGATTTTTGTTTCTTTCAGTGGCTGTACAATATTTTGGAAGGTGTCAGTGAGCAGGACAGGATCGTTCACAACAGCAAGAGCGAGGAGGAGGGTTTCATTCTGTTGCCAGACCTCAAGTGGGACGGGATCTCCAAGGAGACTTTGTACCTGCTCGCTATTGTTAGGAGGAGAGACATCAAGTCGCTGAGGGATCTGAACGAGACCCACCTTCCTCTTTTGAAGAGGATACGGGACGAGGGGAAGGTGAGTTATTTTTGACAATTTATCTGAAATCTCTTTTATTCTCCTCTGTTTCTTGATAGAACTTTGTCTAGTAACATGAAAGAGCCTAGTTCAACTCCAGTGTCCAAATCATCAGTCCAGGTGTCTATTGCTGGACATAAACATCCCTCAATAATGGAAGATTTGGGCCGTCTCCCACCACACTGGCCCAATGCAGATTGGTGGCGACAACTATGGGTATAAGTTATAGAATGCTTTTTTATTTCAGCAAGTAATATACTCAAAGTACAAAGTTCCCGGCAGCCAGCTGCGCGTCTACTTCCACTACCAGCCCTCGTTCTACCACCTGCACGTACACTTCACGTATCTGAAGCACGAAGCACCCGGCATCTATGCGGAGAAGTCCCACCTCCTGGACACGGTCATCGACAACATCGAAATGATGGGGTCTTATTACCAAAAAGCGACATTACCGTTTACAATCCGTGAGATGGACAACATTTTTAATGTGTACGAAACCAACGGCTACGTTAAACGCATCAAGCAGTGTGAGGAAGAACACAAATAGACGAGCGGTAGGCAAGTTTCAAGAATGTTGATTAATAGTGTGTTTATTGAGCTGCGAACGCGCCTGCGCAGTTGCAACGTCTACATCACAACAGGAGTGGACCTCGGCAGGAACTGCAACCTCAAAATTAATATCCAGTCAAACTGCATCATCCTCAACCATTACAATGACACCGATTGCTGTCAACGAAGGGACAGCCTCTCATCCATCGAGAGCCTCTCCGACTACTCTGAGGAGGAATGCGAGGACTCAACCATTATACCATTACAAGACTTCTGTCACATCATCCCCAACTCTATGTCATGCCTGAAGGTTGATAGGAACACCATATCCTTTCGGATATTAACACAACCGAAGAATGGTGGAAACTTCTACGCTGAAATCATCTCAACTGACAATTCAACAGACTTCCTTAAAAGTAACAAACTGAAGATTAATTTACAGCCCGGTAGTGATGTTAAAATCCTCTGTGCCAACTGTTCGAATATCATCACCAACGGCTCCATCAAATTTGACAGGATCCTAGAGTTGCCAACGACGAGCTTGGATATGTCTGAATGGTTCTGTCACGGTCATGGCAACACCGTTCAGACTGAAGCGTTGAAGCCAAGTAAAAACGATTTCCTCTACCGTCTCACCTACTTTGTTGTCAACAACAACACACTAGCTGACAAAACGAACAAATTCAACATCAAACGGGATATATACCACTGCAACAGATGCCTGGCGTGGTTGGGATTGAAGAGTGGTGGTACGGTGAAACTTTACAACTCTGAAGTGAAAATCCAACAGAACATGGTAGAGGACCATGTGTTTGTGCACAGTGATAGGGAAAGCAGTATCAGCGTAGATGACATTATATACACCATTGAATGCATGATCAGGGAGGCGAACCTTGGTGTTCAGTACTCGGTCATGTGCAAAGTAGTTCTGGAATGTTCCATAGCGTCTGCAAACAAACAGTACCTCCTCGTTTGGATAATGGATAAAGAGCTGCAGGTGTTGAGGAATATCAACCACATTGAGAATGGTACAGCGATATTGCATTCGAGCTTTCTGACTAAGATCCTATACAAGGTGGAGTTGTGTTTGAATGAGGAGGTGGAAGCTTGGCTGTCTGACCCTCAGGTTGTGTCAACGGAGATATCAAAGAGCATGTTCTGCCGGGGACTGGAACATTTGAGGGCCATGTCCGAGAAAGTGCCCGAAGCATTCCGTAGCTCAAATGGCTACAGCATCAGTTATTTGAAAGTCTAATAAATAAAATTTGATCACTAAATAATTTTTATTTAACTCTTTAAGTCCTTTCTATGCAGTTGGTATTTGAAATAGCTTTCCCTGGTTCGATTCCAGAGCCACATACAAAGTATGGGTCATATAAAACTGAAAGATGGTAAGGGAAATGGTGAATTCAAACAAATGAACCATGAGGAAGATGAGAATGAAATAAGAATAAAAGTGTTTTCCTCTTAACAGTGTACTCTTCCTTGTATACTCACTTATTGTTAGATCTCGTTACCACAGTAATTTTGTTAGTGTCCTTCAAAAATTCTGCTATCAACTATTATGTTGTAATATTCTCTATATATGGTCTAAGAGACGTCAAAGTTTTTTTTATCTAATTTTTATTGAAGCTCTTAACATTTCCGCCTCATCGGTACTTTCAAAGTTCCCTACGAGTAGTATAAGACAGCTTCTGACTAGGACTCTGCCAGTCAACAATGAATCTGGTCAACCAAGTTATTAAATAAAATAGTCATGGAGGCAGTTAAAAATTATCATGTTTCATAAAAAATATATTAAATTGGCAGAAAATCAAAAAATGTAGTAAGATCTTGATTTCATCAAGTGTTAAGTGATGATGTCCGTGGTCATAAAGCACACTAACATATTTACTCTTCCCATGAAGATGTTGGTATTTTATTTATTTAATTACAACAGAGATATTAATTTGACTTTCTGACGATCCTGAACTAGTAAGTTGGTAAGTTCTTTCACTTCTGTTCTAATCAAGAACGAGGGATTAAAGTTCTTTATTCAACAACTATTTATGTTTATATGAAGACTTGACTAAGGGTAATAATAAAACAAAATGGTTTAACCAAATTTTAATTTTATATCTAAAAACCACTACCTTAATAAATATATATGTATTACAATATGACACCTCCGTACCCAACAAGTTTTGATACTTTTACAGGTTTAGTAATTTTTGGTTGATAAACAATATTGAACACTTCCCCCTCAATCACAGTCTTCACAGTATCTCCTCATGCCTCGTGGAGTTCCTCAACTGTAGCACACCATTCAGGATAATGGAGTAGTTGAAGTACCAGAAGAGACCGAAGATTAATACAAACAGGACATCTGATAAATTTTGTTAAGGGTTATAATGAATGTAGTTCTAAATTAACATCAGTGGAACTTCATTAAGATATTTATTAAACATACAGAGGTCAAGTAATAATGTAAGTAAACCCTAACCAAATAATAACGGCTAACAAAACAGGAAAGTTTACCGACATCATGTCAAACAAGGAAAATATGGAATTATATTTACCACATACAGTAACAGAAAAATCATACTAACAAATTAATTATAAATATTGGAATAAAATCTTCTGTTAGGAAGATGTATATTAAGGACATTCTACTTTTTATATTTCAATGGCATACATATTAATAGTGGAAATGAAAGATAAAATAGTTATCCTCAATTTTCTAAGTAAAAAAGAGAAAAGGATAGTCACTTTTGTATGAAAATTTTGTGTGTATTTAAATATCTAGCAATAACTTGTAAGTTGGTTTCAATCCAAATCTTTAAAGAATTTAAAGAAATCAGTATGGAAGACAAAACTGCCATATTATACACATCAATGCACATTGGTTTTATAAAGAAAGTACCAAACTGAGAAACAATGGAGATTTTTTTATATCACAAAGACATATCACTTTAAGTCAACTTTACAAAATAAGAACACGAAAGACTGATGATGTATACTATATATTACATTAAAATATTTAACTTCTTACGAAATGAGAATAATTACAGGTAATATCCAATTACCCATACTCTCCAGATATTACTATGGATTATAATTCATTCATAATGTGTAATTTCTTTAAGTGAATGTAAATGATGCTTTTTAAGGTTTTATAATTGGAATTATTTTATAAAATTAAGTTCTCGCCTAGAAAACCTTGTAACCCTTCTCGCTACAATTCTAACATTTTGTAAGAATTTGTAAAAAAAGAATTATCTGTAACATCGCTCCGTCACTTACAAAGTCACGAACATTAAAACGCATCACGAATTCCGTTCCACCTCGCGATAAAAGCTAATTGAAAAGGATACGAATCACGACCTTCTCCCACGGTTCCACCATGTACAACTCTGTAGCCACCAAGTACCTCGTATACCAACGGTTCACAAATTTACGTATGCTGGCGGGCATCTTTAAAGGTTTCCTTCTACAGAAACAACCAGAGAAATCGTTCTTTAATAATACTATTGACAAAGTCTCGTGTTACTAACGCGTGTGTATTCAAAGTAAATACAATTTGTAATGAATGTATAGATGTATGGAACTATAAACATGTCACTGAGGCTGTCATACTAACAACCCGTCATTTTTAAATAGATACAAGGGTTTTTGCCATTTCATTTATCATTACTTGCGGGAAGACGTGTGATAAGCATAAGCCTTTTTCAAGAATCTCCATGTGTTTTTTTATTTGTTCCCCTGCGTGTTGCGGGTCAGGGACTTTGGGGTTGCTTTATTTATTATCTTCTATATTTATTTATTGCTACTTTTCCAAATTCTTTCCTTTTATACCGTATATCTTTTATTCGTTCTCTATTCTCTCCCATGCATTGCCTCTTTTTTCAACAGTCGCCTCATCTTTACAATTTGTCTTATTTATATTCTTTCTTTACATTTCTCTATTTTCCTCTCTCTTTACATATTTCTTATAAGCGTCTTTACCTAATTTAATTTATTTAAAATTTTCAATTTTCATTTATTATTCACTTCGGTTAGAATACAGAATCTCCGTAATATACGGTTCTGCGTAGCCCGAATACAGCGGTTTTCTACGACTTTCATCAGATCCTCCAACATGCGTTTACCGGTACGCAGCCAATACTCAAGAACTTTACTGATCCATCTGCCGACAGTCCTTCGATCTATGTGTTCTGTTAATTAATATTTATCGTTAGCAATTCTTTGGGCTATTTCGATGACCTTAATTCTCCTGCGGATCTCTTAGTTTCTGTTTCGATCACGCAGGCAAATTCCGAACGTAATCCTTTCCATTGCCGTCTATACGACTATGAGCTTATTCACAAGGCCCTCTGTATGGACACGTCTCGATTCCATATGTATTAGTTTTAAAAGTGGAATAAAAAAGCATAATTTGGAACTACAAACTACAGGTAGGAAGCTTTGTGAGTTATGTTGATCTTTTGCCATTATTGCTAGTTGTTTATTGTTTATTATTATTTCTGTTCCTTTCCTCTCCTTGTGTGTATCCTTTTTATTGACATCAATTACAATTTTTTATTAATAATTATTCTGTGTTAAAATTTCATACAGCTACAACTTTACCATTCCTCCTTTTTCGTTACTTATATTAACCAAAAATTTATTAAGGTTTATTGCATGAATGTCTCGCACCATTGCATACATACAAGGGTCCAACAGAAAACCAGCTCTACTGCTAATTGCTGGAGTATTGCTGAGTTGGATCCTATTCAGCTGCCTACTGCTATTATTATTTTTTCTTGTTTTTTTCTTTAATGTTCATATTTGTGTTCTGTTTTTGTAGTGCTATTTATGTGTATTTTTAGGCAGACTAAAATAAACATTTTCCTTTATTTCTTTCTATATGTCATCACTGGCAACATGCACGATTTAAAGACCTTTTTATTTAGACACTGGTGGTGTATGTGTACTTTGTACGGTTTTTTCAAATAAAAAATAAGTTATCTATTCAATTTTATCTCATAGTAATAAACCATTTACTAGTGCTAGACCTCTTTTGATGTATTAAACTATTTACTACTGGTAGGTCTCTGTTACTGGAGACGGTCTAGGTAAGTACCACTGCAGCTCCTATTGCAGCCGGCAAATAGTAGTAAGGAAACGTTACTGTGTTACAATTTGTAGGGGTGGTGTTATATGCTAGTGAAATTACTGGGGTAACGAGACTTAATACTATACGTCTAAATGCGAGGAGCGCGTTGTCGTTCTGTGTGTACCATCTTAACCAGCGCCACGTTATCGTATCACTTACCATCAGGTGAAAGTCTTGCTGGTCTCGTCACTTATTAGATTAAAAAAACCATCAATTAACACTTGATCTTTTGATTTTCTTCTTGCGAGTCCCAGCAGTGGGAATATTAACGCCGTTTATTCGTTTAGGTTACAGATTTTGGAATATTTAAAAAGAACAAGTGGCCCATACAGAATTATGAAACTCTGTGCAGCCACAACTCGACAACCCGACCACATACCAACAAAACTCCAACGGCTCTGATCTTATCTGAGCGAGGTCTGTCTGTATGACAAATGTTCAGCACCAGCTCCTGCACCTTGTAGTTCTCCAGATTGGAAATTGTTGACGGATGAACATAGTCGTTTAAATAAGGATTTTAAAAAAAAGACAATAACTTTATTAATAGTGTTTATTAATCGATTTGTTAATCATAATGTGACCTTACAATGAAGTAATTGGTATCAGCCATTTTACTTAATTAAAAAAAAATGTTGCAAGCAAACAAAATCATTATATTTAAACAGTAAATATATGTTTAGCTTAAAAAAAAATCACGAATTTGTACTAAAAATAATGTTAAAATACAAATAATACGATTTATTACATAATTTGTATGTATAATGTAAATAATTTCCTAGCTACATTAGTGGAGTTAGCTATTAGGCTGGATAAGATCTGTAAATAGTCTAGATCATAATTTTGTTATTAAAAACTCTTTTTTTATAGCTCTTATTTATATATTTACATTGAAAATAGGAAAATTGTTAGGAAGCTGCTCACCCTATCACTACATCATACCATTGTATATAATCACAACTAAATTAAAAGCGAAAAATTCTATTCGATTTATAAAAAAATTGGCAACATTAAAAACCGCTACATGGTAACATTACAATAAAGCAATTTTGGCGGTAAATAAATAATTGACGTTTAATTTTTAGATGCAACTTTTGTATATCAGTCTTTTTAAAGGCACCGATAAAATCCAATTAATTCTTCTTTTTTTTATATATAAAAATAGCAACTCTATATCAGCTTTAAAGTACATAATTGGCACATAGTGATTAATAAAAAAAAATACTGTATTTAAAATCATTTTTATACTATGGCAACACCATTGAGAACGCGATACATTGTATTCGTATATATTAAAAATGCATGTGGCTGTATGTCAGTCTGGTCGGTGACTTGTAAGTACTTAAAAAGGTTTTTATTTTTAATCAGGTGATATTTTATCACTAAACGCACTACTAAAGTGACAACCGGAATCGAACTGAGGACCGCCGTGTGTACCACGGTGTTTAACCTATTCGAGTTTCACCTGCTCGATGACGTCATCAATCGAAGTACGTTGCATTGGACGAAATCTTCTAGTAAATGCATTCAAGATTCATTACTAAATTAATTTCATATGTATTTATTAAAAACTAATATACATGTATATGTATATATTATATAAATATGATTTATTTAAAGGCAATCCATAAAAAAATCATTAATCAAATTTTTTCGTATATATGGTCAAAATGGTCATAAGGATACGACATGCTTAATATATAAAATACATGCTTGTTCATTATAGAACACGTAATAGGTAAACATTCCCCAAGGCGCTTCCACTTAAAATTAAGTGATGTACACAGTACAAAGTGACACTCGATATTGATTGCTTGACATTGCGTTAACTCGATATTAAGTGTAAACTAGACAGTAAATTGTAAAACGTTATTGTTTGAATTAAATCTACACTCATTATCGAGTGTTCATTTGTAATTCATGATTCGCTCGTTATTTGTTCACTCGATTCCGAGTGTTCACTCCAAATACTCGGTGTACCCCTGCGCCCCGGTGAATATGACGTCGATCCATATCCTGGCGGCCTCGCCGGAGGGCGCCATCAGGTAGTACCGCCTCTGCCTGGTCTTCACTATGAACGTGGTCTGCGGGTTTGGCGACTTGGACGTGTTCCCGTGGTCCAGGTATACCTCTTCGATAACCTAAACATTATATAGGTATAGGTCATTCAGTCATCTAGGTCACACGATCATAACACTAACAATACTATGTATTAGTAGACCGCTTCAAAAAACGTAGACGGACGATAGTAATAATTACACCTTTGATGAAGGCACGGAGAAAAAAAAAACGTTTTTATTTTTATTTACAATCCATTATTTGCAGCTAAATGAAACGATAGTTTCTTAAAAAATACATTAATTTAATTAAAAAAAAAACCAGCAATGAACACAGGCCCGCCGTCAGCTGGCGATCGCACAAATCAACCTTGAGATGTATTTGGTTCCAATTTGAACTTTATTCCATTAGGAGAAGAACTGCGCGGACGTGCGATCATTTACCCCGAGCATTAGCTGTTTTTTATTTTGCGTTCCATTGCTGGTTTTTTAGTAATATATTTTTTATGAAACTATCGTTTCGTTTAGATGTATTAACATGATGAAGCGTAAATAATGATAATAAAATGTTTTAAAAATATATATTTTTAATCTGTATATATTTTTGTCCGTGCCACCACCAAAATCGTCATTAGTACTATCGACAGTCTACGTTTTAGGAAACGGTCTACTAATACACAGTATATGCATCAGGGGTAATAAACCTTTCTTTTGGTATAAAGATTTTGGAAGAGACGTTGTCCAGCAGTGGGCATCATCGGCTGGAATGATGTACTCAATCCTGTAACAAGTGTAAACCTAGTACAGAAGTCACGGAGTCCAAAACTGATTTGTAACCTTTTGTGTGATAAATTACGATTTTATTTATGATGATGATGATATAAAAAGTTTTTTTATCACTGCACTAAACTGTTAAGCTGATGATTAAGCAGGAATTGTCGTTCTTTGGAGAGGTCTATGTCCAGCAGTGGGCGTTAATAAACCGATGATGATATAAAAAGGTTTGTTACCACTGTATTGCATACACTGAGTTGATAGAGCAGTGATAATCCTTAGAAGTGTATATCCAGCAATGGACTGCGATCTGATGATGATGAGAGCAGGTAAAGGTAGAATATCATCTTTAACGTAGACCGACCAGGTGAGTGGCTAGATTTAGCATGGATGACAGTAGTTGGGAGTGAAGGTGTCTTCTAGGAGATGACCACCACCAGCCAGGGTTGTGATGGAGAAGGGAACAGTTACCTGGAAGTAGGCACCTCCTCGTGGCTTCTTCTCGCTCTTGTCCCAGTAGTAGACGAACGTTTTCGTCTCCCGGTCGAAAACGAACCACCTGTGTTATAGAAAAGTTATCACTTTCTTTGATCAGGGCATTCACTTGATAATAAGTGATGCAGTAACGCGGCGCTGGTTAAGATGGTATACGCAGCACCACGTTATTCTTCCTTCGATACATATACTAAATCTCATTACCTTAGTAATTATTTCTTTTCGATCATCATGACTTTCACTTGATAATAAGTGATACCGCCCATAACATGGTACTTGGTAAGATGGTATAAATTGCACCACTTTATGCTCACGTTGAGATATGTTAAGTCCCGTTACCTCAGTAATTATTTTTTGGATGAGCATGGCAATCACTTGATAATAAGTGATAGCACATACAACGCGGCGCTAGTTAAGATTGTATACACAGCATCGGAGAGAGCAGAGACATAAAATCTTTAGTCTCGTTACCGCAGTAATTTCACTAGCTACTGCCTTTCAAACTGGAACACAGTAATGTTTGAACAGTACAGTCAGTTGTGGTGGTATTTAGACGGTCACCAGTAACGACTTACCACCAGTAAAAGTCCATGTCCTCTATTCAGGATACGATTAAGGTGATTTCAGGCTTTGAAGGTGGAACCTTCATCGCTTACTACATCTCTGGTGGTGACCATCAATGATGGTTTCAATTGGTAAAACACCACATACCATTCAGTAGAGGTAACTGGGTAATAGATGTTGTCAACTTCACGTGATGTTAAGTGATGGTGAAACATTGGTGGTATAAGCAGTTAACTGCGTTTTGAAGGTCAGCTGGTTTCAATTTTTATTAGCAGCTGCTTTTTGGGTTAAGTCCAACAGTGGGCATGGATCAGATGATGATGATGATGATCTATAGAGGATCCTCGTGGTATGTATCATCACCTTTTGGACCAGGTGTGGAACTTGGCTCCGAGCTTATGCAGGTAACCGCGACACGACGTCGAGTTCACCATCACGTATGGACACAACTCGATCTGGTGGCCTGAAATCAAACAGTTTATATACCATCAGTACTCAACAGTATCCAGGTGTTCACCACTTCTTGTTGTTCCACGAATCGATGAGACGAGCAAGGAATCACTTGATGTTAAGTGATACGTTTGCCTACAACACGATGTTGATTATGATGGTATACACAACATCATATTGCGCTCGTCTTGAGATGTAAGTTGTTCAGTCTCATTACCACAGTAATTTTTTTTAAAGCTTGCGGTTCACTTGATAATAAGTGATGCCGCTAGGTAAGATAGTGTACGCTGCATCACGTTACACTCGCGTTACGTTTCGTTACCATAGTATTTTTTTTGTGATAATATTGTCGTTCACTTGATAATAAGTGACACGCTTGTATATAACGTGGTGTTGGTTATGGTGGTATACACTGCACCACGTTATACTCACGTTGTAACATATGTTATGTATCGTTACCATAGTAATTTTTTTTGATGATTACGTCGTTCACTTGATAATAAGTGATACGTTTGTCCATAACGTGGTGCTGGTTAAGATGGTACACACAGCAACAGATTGCGCTCGTCTTGAGATATAAGTTGTTAAGTTTCGTTACCCCAGTAATGCGCGATAAATGCGATGAGCATGACAAACACTTGATAATAAGTGATACGTTTGTCCATGTGTGTGTGTGTGTCCTCCATGCCGATTTCGGCTACGGCGACCACTTCAGTTATTTCTTCTTTCATGCGACCTCAT
>DWLS01002483.1:0-17988 GCA_018246255.1 Pachliopta kotzebuea | reverse complement strand
TATATATATTTAAGCTCGCGGAGTCTGGATCCGCGAGCTCAGGATCCAATGAAGCTTTCGCGGCCATAATAGTGGCCGAAAGCATCAACTTCATCCGAAAAAAAAACTGGTAAATGCTTGACCACGATCCTGGCTGGTGTTAAGTGATGATGTGGTCTATAGTTATAAATCGCATTAACATAATAAGTGCTTATTGACTGTTTCCGATTTCCTAATATTATATATTCAAGCCGATTGAATACCTAAATTCATGGGCATGACACTATACCCCCAAATTCCGTTCGCAGAACAGATTAAGCAACAAAAGCGAAACGTTACAGTGGAGAGCTCCCAACTTGTCTGCAAGCTCAAGGTCGGTACGTTTCCAAAACGTCCTACCTCTGCCGTGGGAATGAGCGGAACAATGGTCTCTTTAGGTAGCAGCTGTACAACAATTAAATTTTTTTTTATATTGCAGACATAGGACAGAACACTAACAGATTCAATAGGTTTTATCTCCAAAAACTTTTTTTTAGTTTCTATTATAATATTGAAGAGATTTACGTAAACTCTACCTTTTGTAGTTTCCGATTTCCGGTTTTATTTAAAACTAGTAGTTGCCCGTTGCATTCGCAACTAAAAAACTAAACAAAAATAATATAAAATTAATTAATTCATAACGTTGTTACCATAGCTATATATATATTTCAGATATTAAGTTGGAATAGCGACATCCCATTCCGCACGGACGCACGCCAAACAAGGGAAGATATTTGTAGGATAATGAAATAAACCAATAAATTCATAAGCTCTATAATAGCTGTTAGTGTTCATTTTCTAGATAATAGTAATTCAAACAAAAACTGGATTAAAAAAAATTACTCATTCAAAATTTAGCAAAAGTTTCTAATTTTTTTAAAGTAAACAAAATCTCAAAAGTTTATTATATAAAAGGCGAACTTACTTTTTACCAATCAAGCAGTGGAAAGGCGAGGAGTTATAGGTATCCGAATAAATAATTAACAAAATTTATTTCCCTAATGAAAAATCTAAAACATACAATTAATATTATAGCATATATATGTATAATGTTATATAGTAAATTTATGAACATAAATAAAAAAGTTTCGAAGTCGCTTACACTACAACGTTAAGGTCACACAAAGACATGAGAGGGTTCGTATCACATTGTTCATTTTTGAAACTCGTTCACGTATTTATATATCTACATAGTTATGTAGTGTAGTTAAGTATGTGCCAACTTTTGACAATTGTAGCGTATGTTGTTAAATATTACGTAAGACTACAACTGCGCAATTTATGTACTCTTTTACTACTGCGTATATTTCTCACAATTATCAATTTTGGTGACTAAGACTGTTGGGTGGAAAGTGTGGGGATTTTAACGAGCTCATAACGTTTAAGAGGTCTTGAACCATCGTAGTAGAACACGCGAGGATGTTGAAGAGTCAGGAAATTTACTGCATAGGCCATTAAAGCTATTGCATTAGAAAGGCAGAGGTCATTTTCCTTTCATCTCGCATACAGATGATAATGAGGTTTAATAGGTAAAAGTTACCCCTAATTTTGAGTTCCTTAGAGACCAGAGTAAAATATCTAAGGTTTTCCTCATCACCATCATTTCAACCGATAGATGATCAAGGTTTTCCTAATAAATCAAAAATATATATCCTGTACAAATAACTCAACTACAAATTGAGATCTTGAAAATAAGACTAATGTCTCGAGTAATTCCAGAGTTGAGATTTCCTTTTTACGAGCCAGCATTTACCAATTGATTCAATCTTCACTTAAAGTTCTTTGTTATGTGTGATATCTTAACATCTACTTAGCTAATATTCTCATGATAAATCTCCACTAAATAACTACTGGGATACATACAAGCCAACTAAGTCCAATAGTGGACGTCCGTCGTAAGATTATGCTTCTTAGAAAAAGGTTACTCTTAACAGCATGTAGATTTTTCTATAGAAACAGATTAAAATGATAAAATTTTATTAATGTATTGTAAACAAGGAAGACAAGCACACAATAAGGCAGTTGTGTGTGTTTTCTATATTTGATAATAATATACGATTAACTAACTACTGATACGACGTTACCTCTGCGAAATATGACGTAACAAATTACAACCTATAATAAGTATGTTTGTATGATAATTGTTAGTTATATTACATGTAATAATTATAGCACACAATACTATAATAAGGAATCTGTGATTATATATAACACTAGATTTTTTTTGGATCAAACACGAGGACAAAAAGGTAAAGGATTTTTATAGGGAGCGCCTATTAATACCAAACGGAATGTTTTAAAATAAATATACACCTATACATATATTATTAAGAGAATGCACATATAAACTATATATATAAAAATTAACGTTTATTAAATACATGATAAGCAATGCAAGATAATCTATATCAGAATGAATTCACGCGTTATGTATGAAACCGAGATAAAGTCCACACCGACCTTGTCCCATCAGCGGATATAAAATTACTGATATATATGCAAAATATATTTATATGACCAAATAAATTAATTTTCGTATAATCATACGGATATATATGTTAAGCCATGAATACAATATGCTTTTGAAAATTTGAAAATTGCATTAGGATGTATTTGGATAGGACTCAAACGGTGAGAGTATTTTGTTGAATACATAACTACAGACCCGTAGTCAATGGATGTCCATAGCTTAAGATGATGTTTATGACGACAATGATGAATAATGACGATGACGTTGGTGATGATATTAAAAATGTTTTTATTTTAAACCCTTTTAACTAAATTTGTCGCTATAATATCATTACTGTGTTCAGATTGTCAACAAATTTGGGAAGCAGAAAAAACCTGATTAATTGACTATGAACTTGTAACTTTGTTTTATAACATAGCAAATTTATTTACTATTCCTGTTGCCGAGAATCGAGTTGTTCTCTCGTAAGAAGTCAAAATCATTTTATCGGACAGGTGCAGTATAAATAATGTCGATTCGATATAATATTCAAAATTAAAAAAAACTAAAGGTTTCATCATACATCTAGTTTTGGAAATTGAAAAAGAGGAAATATTGGGTTGTTAACAAAAAACCGGTCCGTTTCTAGTTGAACAATTGTCGGGCAATGAAAGCGTTTTTTTTTAATTGAAAAATTGTGTTCGCTCCGACCAAACATACGTGGGAATTTCGACTGAGGCCTTAATAGGAAGTAAACTTGTCGGCTAAATTTAAAAGCATAGCGTATTTATATAACGAGAGTAGACGGGACATTAATCTGGTGGTAAATGAACCATAATACAAAAAAGGTCCGACTATTTCAGAGTTAACAGTCAATACAGACGAACAGAAACGGCAAGAAGAAACAATGTAGTAAGTAATGAAGAGTTAGAATAGAAGAAAAGTTTAAAAGGTTTTACATTACGTATATATATATATATGTGTTTAACAGGACAACTGATTGGACTGGTCTTAACTGGATGCGTATAGTCGAGGATCTGGCTTAATGGCATTCCTTGGGAGAGGCCTATGTCCAGCAGAGGACTGTTGTAAGTTGTTGATGGTAAAGGGTGCTGTAGCTAACGGATTTATAAATCATCATTAGCCTGCGTCAGCCCAGTGAAGTTACCCTTCTCCCAAGGAACGATACCTGTCCCGGTTTTCAACACCCTTCAATCTATGATACATGGGGCAGTTTGGTATACCCGTACCTACCAAGACTGTATCTGATAAAAGGAGTAACAAGAACCTATAAGATGTTAGAAGTAACTATAATAAAAGTTAAAGATAGATAAAGAATAACAGCGAGATTCGCATTTTCCCATGGAAAGAAATGATTCCCCAAAGTGCCAGTATTGTAATCAGGTTGAGGATGTGTAACATTTGCTGATGGAATGTGATCGTAACAAATTAAAAAGAAAGCCCGTTATAAAAATGTATAATGTTAACATCAAAGATGTTAGAGTGATTCAAAGTGCACTAGCGGATTCAACATCCACATTCCCTAAAGACCTGATATCTTTGGCGAAGGCGGAGGATATTAACAGTTAGATAATTACTATTTTAGTGTTAGTTATAAATGTCTGAACCTTGTAAAGGGTACGATAGGATTGGTTTGCCTGTTAGTGGCAAAAATTCCATAACCAAAATAAAACCTGACTTAAAGGTCACAAAAATGGGAAATGTAAATATTTTTACTGCATTACCAAGTATTTTATATTTGATCTAATGTTTCCTTTGTTATTCTGTACCTAAAGCACTAGATATTGTGTTTAGATAAAAAGTGCATATTTATCACAGTATCTGTTAAGATAAAGCGAGGCTACGTAGACTATCAGAGCTCACGATGCTTTCTTCTAAGCACTCACGCATGTAAGCGGACCAATATTCTTAACAACAGCTTCAACTCCAATTTCTTCAGCTCCTTGTTATTGATAAGAACAGGATAGAAATGGAATGTCTTGTCTGTGTATGTGTTCGTCTAAATTATATGGCTATCTTTCAATAGGTAATAGACTGTTACTACTGTGAGTTTTACTACTAAAGGCTTCACCTATTTATTACCAGAGGGGATTGCCTTCTCTCCTAGGCGAGTTATGACCATAATTTCTTATCATCACTTAGCTCAGTCTTCATCTTTGGGCATTCGTTTCATAATTTCTTACAGTACTTGTATATTTAAATGTTATTCATTTTAACACACATTTCCCTCACGATAATTTCCTTCACTTAACGTTTCAAACTTAGAGAGATTTCATCCGTGTACTTCAGTATAGGAAATAGTAAAGGAAAGCGTGAATTCTGATCAAAGTTACTACTGAGTGATCACTATGTATGTTAAGCAACGATTTCGTAACTTGAAAACGTGATGATAAAATAATAACACACGTCCAAAACAAACAATACACAGTGTTTACAACATTAACGACACAGTGCGTAGCTGTGACTGAAATTATAATCATTAAGTCCACATTAGCGTCACTGACCCACTGGATAATGCTATGGAAATATTTGCTCAGTTCTCATCATGATATATTGCCAAACAACTTCAGCGGGTAAGCAGATCCATTTCCGTTGGCATTGACAATATTAAAAAAATACGAACGAAAAAAACAATCTTTGCACTTAACAAATACTTGTTTTAAAGGAATAGAAAGATTGTTTCATTGCAGGTTGCAAATATGCTTTAGGAAATACAAGTGTCCAATGCAAAATTGTGTGAAACTTTGTGCACCCACAACTCGGAAGCCCGACCACATACCATCAAAATTCCAACGGCTCTGATCTTATCTAAGCTAGATCTGTCTGTATGACAAATTTCAGCACCAGCTCCTACCCCTTGTAGTTCTAGAGATTAAAAATTGTTGACGGACAGACGGAAATTGTCGTTTAAATAAGGATTATATGCTTTTGTTGGTTAGTGCAGTTTTAAGAATAGTGTCAAATTGAATAAAGAATCTTACAATGTTGTTGATTATTTTCTAATTGATGATAATAATCTTGATCTATCAATAAAATTGCTTACTTTAACTATTTTTGTGCAGAGGCAAGCACATCTTCATCTGATGGTAAGTAATACGCTTACCCATAATAACGTCGTCTTGAGACGTAAGGTGTTAATTCTCGTTACTGCAGTAATACAGCACCCTTCTAAGAACACAGTGACTATTTGTTTGCAATAGGGGCTGCCTTATTACCTAGGTTTCCGGTAAGGGAGACCTAAAACTAATTGGTTACATAATAATCAATAATATAACACCGAAAATAGGGAATGAAAAGATGATTCATTATAATTTTTTTTGACCAAAGGTTTACTGGAAAAAAAATCAACCACATAATACGTATATTGATATCAAATCGTTAAGTGAAGTGTGCCGCAGTCGCAAAAACCCGTAAACCAATACGGTTTACAGGCGGCGCCTTTGGGTGTCAGTTTCCAAAGGTACCGCGTCTGGTCTAATACACACAATGAGTTCCATATACACAGATCCATATTTACTGGTTAAACAGTAGTTTGAAACGGGTCTATGGTTATATATCTACATACTTATTCAAAATACATGAGAGGTATATAATAAGAAATGAATTTTTTACTGGTGATAAGTCTGCATTACCGAAGACAGTCGACAAATAGTACTATGCAAACACTACTGTGTTCCGATTTGAAGGGTGTTTGAAAGGTAGTGAAATTACTGGGGTAACAAGTATATACTCTTTATGTATCAAGCCGATGATCGCATTGTGGTGCTTTGTATACCAAATTAACCACTGCCGCTTTTAGAGCAAGCGTATCACTTATCGCCAGGAGAACGCTTTACTCATCTCGCCATCTAGTCAAATAAAAAAAGGCAAGAACCTCATTTCTCATCAGGTGAACTGTGTTCCTGCTTAAAGGGTGTTGTATGCTAGTGAAATTACTGGGGTAACGAGATTTAGCAGAAATGTTAAGGAGTGGAACAACTTACCGGCGACATTGTTCCCGTCCAAATACGATGTAGACGTCTTGAAAAAAGTTTGAATAGACATTTGCTAAGTTAATGTGCTTTACCAACATAGACCACATCATCACTTAACACCAGGAGGGATCGTTATCAAGAATAGACCTGTATCTTTAAAAAAAATTATAACATCTTAGGTTTCAAGGCAAGAGCGCAATGTGATGCTGTGAATACCATCTTAACCAGCGCCTCGTTATAGGCAAATGTATCACTTATTATCAGGTCAACGCCTTGCTTGTCTCATCGCATTATCAAATAAAAATAAAACTGTGCCACAGTTAGAAACTTAAAGCTTATTTTTAATATACGAAAATACATCAATTACTTGTTTTATGATGAAGGATTCAATTAGAATTGAATCCTGCTAGTAACTGCTGAAACGATCGTTTTGGCAGTTACTTCGCCAAATGGCAATGTACGAACATATAAGACGTTCAATCGATATAATTGCGTGAAACTAAATCGGTTAACGAGTATATCAAAACGGGGGTCAATGTCTCCCGCTCAAAATTATACTCGTGTTACAAAAGAAAAAACAAACCAGTCGCGGTTCAGAGGCTGGACAATTTTTTGACCGGATCATTTCTTGAACTAAGACGTAACGGCAACATTAAAAATTTCCTGTGACAGTCATCGGTATTTCCTACTTGAGAAATGCATGTGCTAACAATTTTATAAAGGCGAGGTAAAATATATTGGATAGTTCAAGTGTTATAATCTCATGGTAGGTGGTAGGTCTCTATCTTCAAAGACCATCTACTTCGGTACCACATTAGAGCCTATGTCTTAAGCCTCCATTCATTCTATCATTCTATTCTATTCATTCTATTCTGTTCCAGTTTAGCTAGTAATATCACTGAGATGATGAAATTTATCGTACTTTCATATTTAGTAGTTTTAGTTTGTAGTTTTTTGACACTGTTATGAGATGACCTATCACTTACTATGATTTGAATGTGATCTTCGTCTCATGACTTCATTGAAAAAAAAAAAAAGGTATTATAAAGAACCAAATGTAAAAATATTATTACTGATAAGCAGTTCCTTAGATTCTAAACATGAAATTGTTGTATTAAACTTCCCAACGATAATGTTTTTTTTTAATGTTTATAACTATGCGGTTTGATACATGTCCTAAAACACCTGATATTAGTTAGTATTATATACTAAATGCACATGAATTGAAAAATGCATTGGTTCAGGCCGGATGCGAAACCCATACCTTAGGAGTTGAAGGCTGGCGTTCTAGGCTATTACGAGTTAACGATAATGGTTACTCATCGTAGTTAACCTGAATTCCAAATGTTATTTTGATAAGGTAGAAAAGTGCGCTCGTTCAGAAAACACTGAGACTAACAGTGATAACCCAAAATATAGTAATGTTATTACGGCACACTCATAATATTAGAAAGGTCAGTGTGGTCATGGTTAAGGACTCTAAGCTAGGGCTTCCCCTGCACGAATTTTTCAATTAATGTGCAGTTAGTATAACACCTACTAATATCACGTGCTTTAAGACATGTATCAAACCGCCTAGCTACAACATTAAAAAAAGTACCTTGGGCCTCTTACAATTTAGCAGCAATGCAGAAAGGCATCGGTGAGTTCCGCAGTACATCCCGGGGCCTTCCGCAATGCATTCAAAATTACCACCGAGGGGGTTTTAGTGGGTATAAATCCCACATAACCTTGACTCCCCACCAGGAGCAGGGTATCTTTTCAAGATTTCCCCCGCAACGAAAAGGGCCTCTAACAAAATAACCTATAAAACAAACCACATGGTTAACCTTTAAAGAAATGCACCAACAAAGGTGTTGCTATTAAAAAGTGTGAATGAGAAAACTTGGGTTTAAAATTTTTTAACCGAAACCAGATATATAAAACAATAAGTATACTCTATCGTGTGAACTTTTAATTTCTCAAGAGGCATCGTCCATTGTATTTGATAAAATACGGTTTTTTTTATGTAGCAATACAATTCGTTTGGACGCTAACCCCTCGCTCCGTTACTCTATGTATATAATACTAAATTTTAATCGCTGTGCTTGCGAAGTCTATTCTTTGTCTACTAAAAATTCTTTTCTTTACTAGGCGACGAGACGAATAGAACGTTCACCTAATGCGATCGCACCACATTGCGATCATCGCCTTGATACATAAAGAGTTAATTCTCGTTACCCCAGTAATTTCACTACCTTACAAACGCCCTTCTAACTAGAACAAAGTAACGTTTGCACAGTATTAAGTCGACTGCAAAAGAAGCTGCTGTGGTAAGAACTAAAACAATCTCTGGCAAGAGAGTGTGGTAGGTCTCTGGCAGGAGAGACCTATTACACTGTAGTAGTAAGTTCCTACGGCAAGGAGTTAATTCCATAACTTAGTCCTTGGAAGAAAATTTAATGAAACCGGACCCTATGTGACCATTGCCCATATTGACCGTTTGTCCTAAAGTATATGGATGAATTCCCTATCGAGGGCGCACAGTGCGATAATGAAATGTGGCCATGGGCATCCCACATATCTAGAGAGTCTCTCGCAAAAGAGTTACCACGAAAAGCAATAGTGTTTACTAATAAAAAGGTAATATTGTTTTCTTAATATTTTATATAACTTTACAAACCGTGTAACTTTTCGTGAAACTCCTGTTTGATTTGAAATCGGTTTGCTTTTAAAGTGTCATCTTAAAACGTTCGACCTTCAACGGTATGCAAACGGGTCGTTTGTTCTTAAATGAAAAGCAGGCTTCAAAGATACCGTCCGTTGGTCGCCCGCCGTCAGGCTGAATTGAAAGGCCGTGAAATGTGCGGAACCGAACGCCGTCTGCCACTTTTAAGGCCCCTTGTCCCAAACACTTCGAGTAATAACAATTGAGATGCACTCAAGGAACTCGTTTGTCTTGAACAAACAATACGATACTACTATTGTCCAAGTAAAGAATTACTACTTTTAGGAAGACTAAAATTTATGATTTTTATGGTATTATAAAATATGGTCACGGGAGAACTGAAGCAATAAGTAAGTTTTTTGCTAAAAATGAAAGCAGACAAGTAGACGAAAGTTTAAATCAATCACCCGCGGAACTGTAGCCTACATAGATAGTAATAAATCTAGTTGAATTTATTATTATATTAACATAGTTATGTTGCATTAGACATTTATAAGAAATATTCGGTAGTAATAAAAATTTTAAGTATAGGAGATAAGTCATTATTGATGACGTAACGACCTAAAGACGGTTTACATTCTCTAATATACATAGATGCATTGTGTCCGAAACGAAGATAAAAACTATAACTAAAAACCAAAATGCTGTCTATACAAATTAATGTTTTTATCTGCCATTTATTTGGAAATTTGAGTCTAAATTCCACATGAATTTGGGTAAAAATGAAGCTGTGGATGAAGAAGCACCCGTAAATGGATTACCGAATAAAAAAGCAGTACTATTGTCAACATATTTGCTGAATGAAGTTAGTAGCTACGAAGATGGGTAAAAAACTTTACTCTTTATCAAATTTCTCGACATGTAGACCAGGAATAGAACTAGAGATCTTTATAAACAAGTGTCTACCGCTTACCCACTGCGTAATGTAGAGTTGGTTCGGTTGTCAGACTATAGCCATGAGAATCGGATATCCTGTGGTCGCATCGAATGAAACCTGTCCGCCCAATCGCTTAAACTAGTAAATATCGCTGAGGCTTTTATCGACGTCTTAACCAATGATCCGATGTAATTGCAAAGGTATACGAATATATTTCGGATGCAGTGTACGACAAGTAAATCCCAAAAATGTTGTGCTTCATGATAATAAGCATCTTTTTAGAAAGTTTTTAGGAAGCCGTCGGTACGAAAATCTTTCACAGCAATAAAAAAAATTAATCAGATTTGATAATTGAGAGATTCTTTTAATTCGATATAGATCAAAGACGTTAGATGTTACGCTAACCTACTCCAAAGTGACGTTAAGACTCCTTATTTAAGTAAATAATACAGTACAGTACACAGTTATAAACGCTGATGTTTGATGACAGAAATAACTATTGCGGTGGTACGTACTTAGGCAGTCTCCTACACCAAATATCTTCAAGTACTCACAAAAATCCTTTATTTTTTACCTATAACACCGTAATAGTTTTTAAGTTGAATAAATTACGAATACTTAAATTTAAAATTTCTTCTTCTCGTTTGTGCAGTAAAGACTAATTGTAACAATCAGAGTTCGTTATGGCAATCCGGAGAACGTTAGGAATCCACGGCGCGGACCGGTTGCGCGCTAACGGGATCGTATCAGGTACTCGGCGGACTTACGAATATAACATGCTGATGATTTGATCTGCTGTCCAAGACATCTACTGTCCAATCAACTATGATACGGTTTTCATACATAGTCCAATTAAAAGGCATATCAATTTTATGAAAGAATTGTATTGAAGGACATATACGAAGCTATCGGTCTTCGTTTTGCAACAGGAAAGACCACACGAACTTTTAAAAAAGTAACCGTATTTTTAAATAAATAATGAAATTAATTACTTAATGATATTAAAAAAATAGCGGATGGGTCTTCGAGCCATATAACATTAGAAAAGAGCGACCTATGAGGACAAGAGTTCAACATTTCTCTAGATAGTTAAGGCTTTACAAACAATATTCTATGTAGGATCAGTACTTTCATGTCATGGGAAATTATAGACCTGTTCAGTATCGGCAATAGTTAAGATTATATACACTGCAATGCAATATATCTAAAGTTTTGATTTGTTATTATAAAAGTAATTTAATCACGGTGACTATTAAACAATAAGAATAGATGTCGCGATTATACTTAACTAGAGGGTCTAGAGCAGTTTCTCAAAGACAAGGGTGCAGTTTTGTCATTTATGGGCGCAAAATTAAACTTTTTTAAATAAAATTACCTAATATATTTTAATTTTGTTTTTGAGGGCATTGAAAAAAAAATCACATGGCACCAGAGGAATACAGAAAATAATTTACTCAAAAGTAGGACGTGGGATTAAAAAGGTTAGGAATCATTGGTCTAGACTCTAGAGCAGCCGAGACATTACCACCAATAAAATATATAATATTATAAATCCTTTGCAGGGTCCGATTTGAGAAGAGGTTTTTGGGGGAGACCTATGTCCAGCAGCCGGCGTTTATCAACTGATGATGATGGTGTTAAAAATTGTAAGTTAATAGAGAATCCAGGTTTAACAATTAAACTTGATCTCGGTTCTTTAATAACGGTACATACCAATCCAAAGCAATCGACAATCGAAAATGTAACTGTAGTGATAATAGTAAATCCAATAGCTTGCTATTTGAGTACGCAAAGTGGAATAAAAAAACCTGTGCCTTCAAAGAAAAAGTTGGGCTTTAATTTATAGCCATGACTTTAACTTTATATGTATGTTAAGCTTGTCTACAAAAGCATCATTCATTACCTTATATCTAAAGTCTGTAGTCTAAGTCTATAGACTTTAAGATAGGTACCAAATATCATCACTGTATTATAATGAAAAATAAACAAAACAACATAATATTTATATCGAAATCATATTAATAAGATGAATACATAGATATTTGAAATGGTAACAACTAATCTATTCAGATATTATTAAGAGAAAGAGAAAGCTTTGCTCTATAGTTTATCTTTTTTACTTTTTTCAAATGTTCAGTTAAAATAACGGAATAAGAATAGTTAAATAAAAAAAAATCAAAACCTTTCGTCTACTTAAGGGTAGTAATTATAATGATAAAAAAAATAAGAAACATGTATGAGAAACGAAGTTTTTAATTAGAAGTTGAACTTTTTCGCTACTAAAGAATAAGTATTAGAAATTTTTACAGTACATTTTAAATTAAAAAAAAAATTGTGAGTATTATATAAATAATGTAATGATGTCGAAATAAACTGAACATGGTATTTGGCCATTTCAATTAGACTACAATATCTGTGGCACCTTTCACCTCTGCAATCACCGCGCGTACATCACCATCGGTCTATATCCCGCAGCTAAGAAAGTCCGCTCACTTAGGGCTGTGACTAACGAAATTTTTAATATATATTAAATAATATTCTTAATTCATCATTATCAATCCTATCGTCATTATTAGTAATAGATCTATGGTAACAGACCATCTAGGTAGTTACCGACGCAGATCCTATTACAGACGACAAACAGTAATGTGCAGACTGATGACTATGATCCGGTTTGAAGGGTGTTATAAGCTAGTGAAATTACTGGGGTAATGAGATTAACACCTTATGTATCAAAACGTCAAGCGCAATTTGGTGTTGTGTATACTATCTTAATTAGCGAAACATTATGGACAAACGTATCATTTACCATCAGATGAATTCTTCATATAATTCCTCATCCCTTTACTGCATGATTGTCGTCTATCATAATTCATTATAATTTTTTTTAATTTGTTCATTGTGACAGCCCTAACCGTAGCCGTGTTGACGGTAAGTTGGTGACCATTATCAACGTGTCCATTTCCCTACATTTGTGTTCGGCTCGTTTTCTTCGCAGCCCGATGCATTTAAACTTACAACAAAATAGTCGAGAGAAATCTTTATTACTCGCAGATAACATTGTACAATTACTAGTAAGTTGTTTATATTGATGAAGATTACGGTAACTGGTAATTTTACTTTATACTTAATTATCTATAATAATTAAATTTTTATATATAAACGAAACTGAGCTATGTTTTATATTGACAATACGACGGTGGTTGATGACTCCCGATTAAACCATACTAAGTACGTTATTTTGGAACCAAACCAGGGACCATGTAACAATACCGCTGTACCACGAATCATTTGATCATGTCATCAGACGATAGACGTCCACAGCTGGACGTAAACCTTACCCAATAATAGTGGGATTTGGGCCATCTACTTGATTACATTACATAAATTTAATAGAATAGTCAGTCTAAAGATGTTGACATATCAAACAGAAGACTTATCAGTTGATGATGATGATGACATAGTAATGTAAAAAATATTTAAAAAGCCTTTTTTGCTCTAAATGTAAATATTATTTCAATTAAGTTATAAAAAAAACTCGATATCTTACACGAGCTGTTAACGGCTTCAATATTGAATGCACTTAACTCAACGATTTTGTTTAACAGCACTTTTAAAACATTACTGTGTACATTACATTTCTTAACTTAATTTCTATAAAATATTAATTTTATGTATTATTGGAGAATAACTGATGATATTATTATTTATATTTTTTTAAATGATGAAATTAATCAAAAATTACATACAAGTATTATTCTTTACATAATACGCAGGAATTTTTCTTCATATCTCGGGGATTATATCCAACCATATTAAGTGGTAATTAAGATATTTACACAGTATTATCTTAAATATGTCATCGTAAAACATTATATGATATTATTAATTTTGAGGTAACACTTTTTTTTAGGTATCGATTAATTTTAAATCAGATTTTCAGCAATAGTTGATCCTATGTATATAAATTGGTACATTATATTTGGAAGTAATATTAAATAAAATTTTGTATATATTCACTAGCTATAGTTCTATTCATACTATATTCTATATATTTATTCATACTACAACACAGTTATGACTAAATACTACTGTTCGGTGGTAAGTTTTTTCTATTACGAAGCGACGATACAAACGAGACCTTATAAACTTGCTTATTATAAAGCACTAGTCAGAATCATACACAATGCACAACATTGTACTCTTCGCCTTAAGACATAAAGTGTCTCGTTACCCTAGTAATACCACTAGATAAAACCCTTCAAAGCGAAACACAGTAATGTTCATACAGAACTGTTTACTAGCTGCAATAGGAGCTGCTGCATTACCTACCCAGACGGTTTTTTGATACAGAGATTCAAAATAATTTTCATAGAACTCGCATCAAGTAACAAGGTAGATAACTTTATAGTCGATGTTCAAATAAACTTAACCTCCATCAAATTTATATATATACATAAAAGACACTAACAAGAGGAAACCGCAGAATTTAACACAGTCTCGATCAACTCCATTTACCTTAACTTTTAGCGTTGGCTATCACAAACGACTACAAACGTAGTCTTTAAGACTAATTCAATAAAGTTGACAATCGGACGGATATATAGTAAATAAATATAGACCCGTTAATGACGTTATCAGTGAGTCAGTTATGATAATATTGTGAGGTAACACTGTATTTTTATAAAGAAAATATAGTAAGGGGCCGGCGCTCATTGTTTTCATTTTCGTTATCTAAAGCGGCGCAGTGTCGCGTACCAAGTGTTCCGTTTCACTCGTTACCATTAAAAAGAACCGGGACAAAAGAATCGACAGCAACTGCACACTTATCCGACCCCCGTTCTCGGAAACAATTTAACCGATGGACGGAGTTATGTGTTTATTAACGGTGATCAACTCGTAGATGTGATGATATGAACAAGTTAACGATAATACTAAACATCTGAAAGAAGAACGAGGAAATGCAGAGTTGGAATGAGAGAAGAGATAAGAATAAAAAAGAGAGAGCATGATCCTTACCCAAAATACGATGGGGAAAGCAAATGAAAAAAATACACAAAGATCTTTAGGTTCTCAAAAATATGAGAAACCATATTATTCGTCAAGGCGATGACTCTAGCAAGGATATGACACTGGTAAGATGGTATACATACCACTACATTGCGCTCATCGTTTTAAGACATAAGGTGTTAAGTCTCGTTACCAGAGTAATTTCACTGGCTACAGCTCCTTCAAATCGGAACACAGTAACGTTTACATTTTAATGTTTGTCGGCTGCAATAGGAGCTGTGGTGGACCTACCAACAGTATCTCTTCAACAAGCATAGTACTAATACTTTAATAGTATTTAATTCTATCTGTTCGCTAAATTTCACATTGAAGAAAGGATCACATGATTAAGGATAAAACCTCTTCATCCGTATTTGAACATATGTATGAGATATGGAAATAGGTTAATGCTGTACTAGTTTTTCAATTTAAAATATTTCCTAGTCCATATACATGTCTATTTATTGCTTATAAATAATTAATATATTCTTCGTAATTAACTTAGTTATTATTTTTACTATTAACTTAATTTTCAAACTGCACACAAACAGCGTTATGACAATAACAATGATTATAACCATCATCCAATGTTGTAAAGGAAATAATTATATTAAACTTAATGCAAACTTTACCGTATATATTTTATATAGCATTTTTATATAATTTCGGATTTTCCCTGATATTATTATTCAGGGATTATATAGCTTTTTTTGTTAGGCAGATTTTATATACGCTTTGTAATAAATACGTAAAAAAAGTTATATAAATATATAGTAATACAAATAATTCTTGGTTATTTTATATATATTAATCTGTATGACGATATATTATCATCGTTAGTCGATAGACGTAATCCCCTGGACATATGAATCTCTCAATAATTGGGTATTTGGGCTATCTACCACGCTGGCCCAATAGGATTTGGTGTGACGGTGGTATATGATCGTATAAGTAAAACATTAAATCCATTTATTCTATAAATAACTTTTTTAATTGTTACAAATGGAAAGCAGTAAAAGATAAGGATTGAGAGGGAAAAAAATAAGATAATAAATCAGAAAATTATCACTACGTTTCATATCCGGTTTAAATCGACACATTTTTGATTCGTTGTATTAATTAGTATCTTTATAGTTAACGATGGTATTATTAACCTTTTAAATTGTAGGTTCGATGACCAGGTTCCCAAACTATTTGAATTTCTTTTAATAGAAATAATAAGTCATAATAAACAAACATGTGTTATATACCAAATAATACTTTAACTCCACGTTATAGAACATTAAAACTGATTATTCATAATGTTAAAAATATTTACATCAAAGATTTATAATTATATAATAAATTTATTATTAGATTATGGTCTTAAAAATGACCTTAAAATGTTTTGTATTCCAGCAGTGGGAATCATACAACGGGCATATCTTTTTGTTACTACTACATGTATGACGACGTTGACAAGTAAAAATATAGTGTACACAAGTTAAATATTATATTTCAATAGGAGTAAGTAAATATTGATGTACCGCTGACTGTGTTGCAGTAAATATTATGAAGATAAAAAAAAAATCGCGCTTCACATACGACAGCATCCGTGTTTGCATAATAAAATACCGCGCCGTCAAAACTCCGGGCGTAGTTGTATTACGATCGGTTTTCGCATTCCTAATTAGTAAAACAACTAAACATTACTCAAAACAAGCAAACATTGAATGGAATTTAGTTAATAATTATTGTTTTATATAACTAAGCGAGGAGATGATAGACGTTCAACTGATGGTAAATGATATAACTCTACCCCAAAATGTAGCGCTGGTTAAGATCCTTGTCTCCTTAAGACATAAGATGTTAAGTCTCGTTACCCTAGTAATTTCACTAGCTACAGCCCTTATAAGTGGAACACAGTAATGTATGCATAGTACTATTTGCCGGCTGCAATAGGAGCTGTGGTGGTTACTACCTAGACAGTCTCCGGAAACAGAGTCCTACCACCAGTACTAAGTTGAAAAGAGTCTTGAGTATAATATTTTTTAGTACACACTATTTTTAGTTAATAGTATATTTTTAACATACATATATAAATATACTCGTAGATCAAACGTATCAGCCCTTTAGTAAGAATAGGACTAAAGTCAACTTGATTGTAGAAGACGACTGAAATTTATTCAGGGCCGTAGACCTACATTGTTTCATAACCAAGTCCTTTTTCTTTCGGGAGGAAATCTACGATATGATACCTTGCCTTTTGAGGGGAAGTCAAGGTTATGTGGAGAATTTTACTCACTAAAACCCCGTGGTAGTCGTCCTCAGGGTATGGAGAGAACACAACCGCAGCTTCTAGCAATATGCTGTCATAGCCCGGGGACTGAATGATGCAGTCTCCAACACCTGCGTATATACTGACACAACCGCTGGAGACTAAGTCCGGCCATCGTCTTCCTCGGACTATCGATAACCAAGTCCTAGTTTAAGGTAAATGTTATTCGAGAGTGTGGAGAATCCTATCCTTCCTAAGAAAATGCAAAGCCAAGCAGAACCATTGCGGTTACTTTCGTATAGAATCGGGATCGGGATGAGTGGGGATCTCTGGGAGAAGCGTATGTTCAGCAACGGGCTACCGCAGGCTGATGACGATGATAATGTGGATTTCAGTAAGTGTATAACAAAGAAGTTTTCCCCAAGATATCTTTCGGTGGTAGAAGAAGAACCTTCATCTACTACTACATTGTAATATTTAAATATGTCCCAATCCATATAACTAGTGCCCGGATTGGTTTTCTAAAATTGACTGAAAAAAATTGTAAACCTCGTGATGGACTATATGTGTACCTTTAAGATAATATACTTAACAATTTCCGTCGCCTATCAAACAATTGTTGTAGTGTAGTGATTC
>DWLS01002482.1:0-17989 GCA_018246255.1 Pachliopta kotzebuea | reverse complement strand
ATTGTCGGAGACCTTGTTTGCTTATCATATACTTGTTTGTTTTTATAATTTTTATCTACTAATAGCAAAAGACGATATATATGTATATTTAGTCATATTCACTTATTCTCATTTCTATTGTTCTCTACATATTATAAGAATTAAGAGATTAGTTGAAGACAAGGGAGTAAGGCCATCGATAAATATAATGAGAAGACATTACAGAATTTCGATTGTAAGAGCAATGTGGCTAAGGAAACTAAAAATCGCAACGGAGAAGCACAAAGTTGCAATTATCCTAAAAGAAACACTACAACCGAAAAGTTCTATAAATAGCAACAATTTCAATAAAACAGAAACATAGATAGTATGGTTCTAATAATTAAAAAAATACTAAAGTAATATATCATTTGAAAACAACAGCAATCATTACCAGATTTTTCTAAATCTGATCGTAGAAATTCAATTTGTAAAAGGCACGATGATGATCATTATATTACTATATATATTCGCAATACGATAAATTCTGTAACTATTTTATATATATTATGTGGCTCGAGGATAAAACGTACGGAACACGTTATAAATAGCGACGGTAACCCAAATTCAAATGCGGATCTTAAAATATTTCCATGTACTATACGCGGCAATGACTTCAACAAGCTATTATGTTCAAATACACACCGTGATGTCAACTCGTTGCATGATCATCATTCACATGATGATGAAATTTACTAATATATGCAACTGATTTATTGATATTCGTTCCATATATATTAGATAATTATAAATTATTCAGGGGTGTTAGGAGTCCCACATAACACCTCACGGGATCGAGCCAACCTCACCGAAGGCCTATGTCTAGCAGTAGAAGTCTATCGGCTGATGAAGAATAAGGAAGATGACTTATTTTAAAATAATAATTTTTTACAATTGACACCGAAATTATTGGACCAGGTTTTATATATTCTAGTTTTGTTTACATTGAAGCTAAAGTTCATGAGGCGGTAGCTTGTGACCTGTAAATTGCGCAGCATGATGATATTATCACAAATGTTTTTCACAGAGGTCTAAATTGTCCGTCAACAGGTTGACCTTGGTTACTATATGAAATACTCTATATTTATGCATCTACAACAGTCATACTTCCAATTCTAGCTTAATTTTAAGAGTTATGAGTATTTAATGATTTTAACATTTCCACTCACCTTTAGTCCCGCTTCCATTGCGTCAAGAGTTTCATTCGGAAGGTCCGACAACTGAGCTTGAACAATAGTGACTTCAGCGAGGATCGTTTCAAGATTGTTAGACAAGTCATCCTGAGGACACACAGCTGTATTAGTAAAACTACACTACTTTAATCGCTGACGTGGAATTTAAAATCACAATATTTCTACGAAATTTTCCAAAAGAATTTGAAGTCTAAATGAATCGAACTCAAAGACAGAAGATATTGAATTTACTTTAAATTCCACGTCATTTTTAGATCTAGCAGGTGGGGAATAACATTCCGGATGCAAGGGAACAAAGGGTCCAAATAAATTCAACTTTAAATTACAGATACATTACAAATCGTAACGAATTTCAAATTATTATACATTACAGTAATTCGAGTTAAATTTCTAGTCGATTATCATTTGGGCCCGAGTTAGCAACACAATAAACAACATCGCAAACATATTTTTAATAATAACGTCGATGTTGGCATGGCATGCGCCTATTTTGACCACAGAACACTAAATTTAACACTTAAAGCGAATCGAGTTGAAATATGCTTCAGTGTTAAGGTCGTAGTGGGCAATGAATGCAAAAAAAAACATAGCATTAAATTTTTAAGTGACAGTTAAATTTTTTATAATAACTCTTAGTTAAAACGCCGTTAAATAGCTTTTTTTTTAGTATTAGTACGGCGTGCTCATAAGCTGGTGTAAACGTGTGAAACGCAACCTAGCCAGCGGTTTATACATTGTTATATTCATTTCTGATATTCAGATACAGACTTCTTAAAAGTGAAAAAAATCAGTCATCATAAACAAGACCAACTGTAAATATTGCATTTTTAATTAAATCGTATAAGACCTTAAACGTTTTAGTTAAGCAAACATTACTGGGGAAATTAAAAGTTTAACTTGTTCAAGTCTTGGATTAAGACATAGTTCTATCAATTCACAAAAGTTCTTTCTTATAATATTCTTTCGACTAATAGACCTGCTTATGAAGAAATACACTGGATAGACCTGTGAAATAGGTCATGACATGTATTTTTTTTTAAAGCTGTAAGTAAAAACTTAAAATAAATCCATCTAAAGCAATTTTTCCGTCGATCGTCTCGTAGTGGCCTAAACCGGTTTAAAAGACCTCTTTTCAAAAGGGAACTCGTTATATGATACTGTATAATAAGAGTAAAATAAAACAATATTAAAACACACACATTTATTTAATTATAATAAATGAAAAAAATTGACTCGAAAATAATCTCATTACGTTAGTGGTGTATGACTAGACAACGACTAGACTTTGGTGATTGCAAACAATAAATGAACGTTAAATTTCTACAAACTAGTGTAAAGGTGTCGAGTGTAAAGTGGCGTACGGTGCTTGCCGCGGCGGGGCACTACAAGACGAAAGGCGAGTTCTGCAGACGACGATTTACGACAAAGAATCTTGCAAAAATTGTGATCAAAAAATTCGTTACAAAATCATGCCAGACATAGAATATATAACGGAAAAAAGTACAATACGACTGTAGCTTGTTCACCTTGGCTGAAGTCCCGTTTACTTCTCCTCCTGGCGACGGCTCCTGTTCGGGTGGGAGAGAGGCGACAGGGTCTAAGGATGGGGTTGTTAGTTTATCCTCTGGTATGTCGGTACCTAACCGAGGCGTATCCTCGCTTGTTACATCGATTAAAGAATCAGCAGGTGTTTCTAAACTCAAATATGAACTATGATCTTTCCAGCTACAGACGCCGCCGGGCAGATCCATCGATAAGTAGTTTGAATCGAACGGCGTACCGTTGGACTCCTGAGGCTCATCGGTTTCAGAAGAGTGACCTGAACGACCACCGGGGTCTTTATCTTTATCATTTCTGTCCGTAGCTTCGATTTCATCGCTTGATAGAATATGATGTTTAATTTTTTTGGCCAGTTCTGAGAAATATCTGCATTCCGCGTCATGATACAAATGTTTCTCGGGCCAAAATGAAGAGTCCATTACGAGGTTCCTCTCTATATTATTGCCGTCTGTTAGTGTTTGCTCCGAATTAGCTTTATCGTCCGAGGTTAAGTTTATTTGTTTTATGGGTATAGAAGTATGTAATGCGAGAATATTCTGTTGATTGAGTACTTTTTCCGCATCGTCAATAACAGCTTTCTCGCTCCAAAACCTATCTAACTTTATGTTCAAGAGATTGTTAGCGTGGACGTCAATGGATTTGTTAGTTGTTAATGAATTTACACCTTCAGCATATTGGGTTTGATCGGGTTCAAGTGTACAGATATTACTTAAATGTTGTATTTCCGTTACGAAACCAGTGTTAACGTTTGCCTCCTTGCTCTTAGGAGATATAGCTCTTGGTGTATGTTCATTATCATCCCTTATTGCCGTTTCAAAACCTTTAAATGGAGGCGTTTTTTGAATAATATAAGTTTGGGGTTGTGGAAGTGTTTCCTCCGGCTCAGGCGACGCAAGAACGGGCGTAATATTTTCAGACATTTCATCATGGTGTTCATCTGAAGATATCTGTGTGTCTGCCAATTCTTTAGGAGTATCGTCACTAATCAGAGAAATGTCGTTTTCAGGTAGTAACATTTCTTCTATTTCTCTTTGTAAATCTGCCATTTTATTTTCTAATGATTGTTCATCTGATATTCTTTGTTCTTCTACTTCAATCGGTATTTCTTTTACGTTATAATGTCTAACAATTTCAACTTCTGTTAACCTATTTTCTGAATTTTTTTCTTCTTGACCAAGATCTGTCTTCTCGTTTACCGGAGATTCTTTTGTACTTATTATAGAAGCCACACATTTTGCTTTCGTATCACTATTTATTTCAACTGTAAGAATCTCCGTTAAATTTGATATTTCATCAACAATGCAAGGATCAACTTTCCAATATTGATTTTCAGAGTAACATCTGTCTTTAATAGGAGTTTCGAGCAACTCAGGTGTTGAAATTGGCGTTTCGATTGCTTTTGAAATTGTAGAAAATAGTTTTTGTTCCTGGATTTCGTATTCAGAGGAAGTAACTTCTACAGGAGATGGTGTATCAATATTTTCCTCTAGTAGTTTTTTCTCCTTCTTCTTCTTTTTACTTTTCTTCTTACTTTCTATTGAGGTCTGGGAGGGTTGGACTACATTTTCTTCAATTTGTTGAACAATAACAGGTTCTTCTTTCAGTTCTTGTAATATATTTGTTAATGCAAATGTGTCTGTAGCTTTGTTTACAGTTTCCTTACATTTAGACGATCTTTTCTTTTTATCTTTCTTTACGGGTTCTTTTTCTTCATCAGATGTACTAGGTGCTACATGAATGGCTTTAGATTTAACTTCTTTTTCTTTTGACTTTGATGCACGGACTTTTCTTCCTCTTTTAATTTGTTCTTTTTCGTTTTCTGAATGACTACTGTTTAAAGACTCATTATCGTCAGGAATTAAGGTACTTGTAAGAGCATCAAATCGGTTTTGTGATGTTTCTCGCTCAACTCCTTTTTGTAGCATTCTAGAAGCAGACGCAGAGCGATTATCTCTAGATCTAGACCTAGAACGTCTGTTTCTATCAATTGTTATAAATCCTTCAGAGTCAACTGCAACATCAGGTTTGTGATACTCTGAGTCAGAATCGTCCACCAAAATAATAGGTGTTTTCGATTTGGAATAATTTGGTTCATTACTTAAAATGGTTTTCTTTGGAGTTCTTTCAGGGGATGGTCGATTTGATGCAACTACTTTTGCCGATGACCCACGAACTTCATAATTTTCAAGGCTTTCAAGAATTGGATTCTCTTCACTACTTTTTCTTTCCAACGATTCATTTTCGTTTGCTGAACAAGATTCACTAAAAACTTTTGGGTCTACCTTTTGGTTGTCACATATAACTAGTGTAAAATCTTTTTGCTCGTTTTTGGGAAGACCTCCAGCTACCACTTTGGCATAAGATTTTCCATCATCTGCTAGTTTTTCCCAAATATTTTCCTTTCTATCTAAACTAGATATATGTTCATTATCTTCAGAAATGTGTACATCGGGTTTTGTACTCATTTCCTCGGTAGCAAAAATTTCCGTTGTGTCTTTGTTGCTCTTTTCTTTTTCTTCTTCGCTCTTTTTTTTCTTTCTTTTAGGTCGCTTTGTCCTGTTGTCCAAACTTTCTTGCGTAAACTCTTTCTCATTCTGTATAAAAACAGAAGATCCATCTTTTTCATTTTTAGTTTCAGTATCAATCTTTTCTTTTTTACACAGAATTGATGAATAGCTTCCTACTAACACCTCCGCTTCTTTTTCATCAATTTGCAAACGTTCTTGTTTTTCGCTCATTAAAGTTTTTACATCGACCTGATCGAGATCGGACTGTGAACTATCAGCAGTTTGGTACATGTATGAAGGTGTAAATTCAGGAGCATCAGCGGAAAGTTTTGAATTAAGAATTGTGTTTGAGAGGGATGGTTTAAACTCGGGTATGGAATCGATTTCAGGTAGGAGATCACGTAAATTATGAATAGAAGATTTTTCAGACCTGGTATTATTAGTAGATGGTGTTTTAGATAAAGTAGATTGGTCTAAATCACAGACCGAATCTGTTGAAATGTTTAATATTTCGTATGATTCCGTACTTGTAATATTAACAGATTGTCCCTGCGTATCGACAGTTTTTAATGGTGTAAGACAAATTGAAGGACAGATATCACTTTCAGTTACAGATTCCGAGATAATTTCAGGCATTATTTTATGTTCCAAAGGTTCTTTTCCAATTGCCGTCGAAGAGGAAACATCAGCAGCTTCAATAGGAAAATCTACTTCATCTGCTGTTGGAAGTTGCGTCTCTGATTTCATATTTATTTTGTTAATGTAGTTATCTTCAAATGATTCTGTACTTTCACATGGAATTTCCTTTTCAACATCAATTACTTCAAACGAGTGGTCAAAATCAAGTTCATACGTCGTATTTTGATCTTTACTAGTAATAACATCATCATTTTTTTCGGAATAAGGTATAAGATTCTGAGTTTTCAAGTCTTCTATTATGACAAAATCGTCTTCCATTTTGTCTTTCAATGGAGTTTCATTAGCGTTTAATGAAACTACTAGATCCCGCGCGTCTTGGTAGGCGCCTTGTCGTGATGAAAATACTGTTTTCAGTTTTCTTTCTAAGAAAGATTTCGAAATATCTGGCAAGTCATCAAACTCCGCAGGTTGGAGTGAAGTAATCTTTTTTAACCTGGACATTTCTTCGTTAATTTTGGCCATATTGTCGATGACTTGCTTCATTACAACTTCCAAAGCTTCTTTTTCTCTCTGTTCATCACTAGTATCTAAACAAAATGATGAAAATTTATTTTCTGAAATGTTAATATTTTCTTCTGAAATAATATCATTGCGCGGTGTTTCCTGCACAGATTCTGTCATTTCATTTTTTTTCTTTGAACCAGATTCAGAACAAGCAGAAACATAAATAGGATACAAAGTTTCGGCTTCGCGCAATAGATAGTAATTGTAGGGAATCGGTTCATAAAAATATGAAAAGTGCTCTTTAGAGATTTTAGATGCGATATTAACAATATTTTTAGCCGTAGGCAATAGTGTTTCAGTTGAAGACTTCTCTAATTTTTCATTTGAAGTATTTATGTTGATGTGCTCAACGGTTAAATTCTTTTCAGTTAAGATTTCGTCTGTCTTGGTATTATGAGTTAAGTCTAATATTTTATTACCAGTTGTCTCTTCTATTATAGAATCATGTTGTTGGGTAAAACCTTTAGTCAAGATAGATGTATACATATTTTCTTCGTTGGAAATTTCAGAATATGATGGCACTGAAGTTTGTTTAGAATTAATTTCGTTTATATCATATGATTTGTCTAAACAAAATTCTGCTTCATCTGTATTTACTACTGTAAGTGGTTCTTCTTCAGATATAACTTTCTCCCTTTGTGTTGTAACATCAATCGCGGAGAAAATTATTTTACTTTCTTCAATGGCAGAATCCTTATGCTGGTTACTGCCTACATCATTATTTTGTTGTGAAGATTGTAAAATAGTAACCAACATAATTTCAGCATCATTGATTTCGCGTTGATTGTATTTTGGTTTTTCAAAATATACAGCATTTGTAGTTATTTGAGAGACAGGAGCATTCTGTGATTCTGAGATTTTTGTATGTTCTAAATCGAATGAATTGGCAGAAGGGCAAGGTTCATCCACTGTAGTTGTTATAGGAGTATTGGTTTCATCGATGATGTCAGAATTCATAATAGATTGCAAATTTTCGCTTACTTCGACATTTCCATGGTTAGAATGACTGGTTTGTTCTTTACGTAGAGCCTTTACAAGGTAAGGATAGTGTTTTTCGGCATCACAAATATGGTGATAAATATAAGGAGTAATTTCAAGACGTAAATTTTGTATTGTTAAATTTGACGTTTCATCCACGTTCCCAGAATTGCCTTTATCATGTAATGTTTCGTCTTTATATACTTCTTTGATACATGATACAGTGGAAAGTTGATCAACATTTTCTTCAGTCATTATAAGGTTTGAATCGTGTGTAGAAATATTTATGGTGTCAGATCTATTTACAAAATCTGATCCGAGTTGGCATCCAATATTTACTCCAAAAAGTTTTTCGGAATCAGCTATCTCATGGTAGTTAAAACGAGGCAGTTCATTTTGTAGTTGATAAATACAAGTTTGTACTGTTGTTTCATCAATATCATTATTGAAATTTTTTACAGTATTAGTGTTTGAATTTAATTCAATATCTTCGGAGATATCTTGAGTCCTTTCTTTAGGCAGTGCTGTAGATATTTCCGTTTTAACAACAATTTCTTCCAAAGACAAATCGTCTATCGGACAATTTGACTCCGTAATGTAAATGTGGGAATAATTTTTAGTATCTACCGTATATTCGTCACCGATTAAAGTTTTATTTAAATTATTAGGAGGTTTGTAATCGTTTTCTTTGTTTTCTTTAGTGTCGTACATGTCAAAAGAAGGCGCAATATTTGATTTTAACACATTTTCTTCATCTTTACTCTTACAATAACTAAGTGGTGCTATATCAACGGCACTTAAGAGTTGTTTAAATTTAAATTCATCATCAGATGTGCTATCTACAAATTTGCAATGAACATTTCCTTGCTTTTCTTCCATTTGAGTTTCATTCTCTTCATTGGAATAATCCTTGCTATTTTTGATCATTAATTGATGATAATCAAAATCCATTTGGTCAATGTCAAGGTTTAAAGAATATGTTTTAATTTCTTCTACTAGTAACTCATATGGAAAAGTGTTATTCTCTATTGGTCTTTTACGGTTTTGAACAGAACCAAATATAGCATGTTCAAGAATATTTTCAGAGAATTCTTCGACACATGTACTCTGTTTTTCAGAATTGTCTTGTATTGAATCTAATTTTATAGGATTTATACTTTCATTGTTTGTTACACTGTTAGGAGAAACCAATATATCTTTGCCCATTACTAATTGCGGATCAGATTTTAAAACATTTTCTTTAGTCTCATTTGTACCTACAAGTACTTCTTCTATAATAATATTATCATGACTTTGTTCATCTAATAATTTATTTGAACCAAGTGTTGCTTTGTCAAAATCAAGTGGTAATTCTTCTCTATCTTTGTCAATATTTTCTTGTCGCGTAAGGTTTTTGTCAAATATATCAGTAATATTCTCATGAGATTCATCAAATGAATTACTCTTAGCAGTGAAAACTTTAACTGTTCTTATAGGAGGTAACTTCTTTTCTTCATGCGTGATCAAATATACTGTACGCGTTTCAACATCTTGTATGATAGGCTCGTATCGTGTTATTTCTTCTACAATATTGAACGAATTGTCTTGCACAGAGTCTGTTAAAATTTTATTATTATTATTCTGTTCACTACACCTTATTTGACATGGAATTTCTACAGATATATTCTCCTCAAGTAAGCATTTTCCACTATCTGTTTTAACATCTATTATATCTAGTACTTCAGGAAGTATGGTGACTTCTGTGGCTATTTGTTCACTTGCAGGAGGTATACCGGTCGGGCTTTCAAGTTGATTAATTGGTGCAATTTCAGATTCTGGAATATTTTCTTCTTCAGCCATTAACGTATTCCAGTCCATAGTTACAATATTACCTTGGACTTTTTGATCACGATTGACAGAATCTGTGTGTGAAACTTCGTGGTTTATACTCGTTGTATTGATTTGTGTTACATTATAAATGTTATCTTCTGGGAAATGTTTTTCCTTGTCATTAGGTGTATCGGGGTTTTCTATTGGCATACATTCCATACTTGTATTTTGTACTATTTCATCGTCAATAACTTTAAGTTTCTTACTTTTAGATTTCTTTTTTTGCGCTTTTACTTCAGTAAACGCTGCTTCTTTGAGATTTTCGATATCTTTTTTACTATCAGAACCATCAAGAATTTTTTCAAAAGATTGTGATGATGTTAGTTCTTGTAGAGATTCGTCCGGTATTTCAATTGGTTGTTCCGTATTTAATTTTGATTTCTCATTGAAATCCGGTTTATCAACTACTTTTGCGGTAAGTTTTAAGTCATTTACAGAGTTATTAGAATCTGGAATTTTGGTTTTACATAGAATTAGTTCTTTCTCAAGATTTGTATCGGTAGGGTGTTGTTGATCGATATATTGAAAAGATTCCTTATCCTTAATAATCCTTTCAGTATTCTCAGTGACAATAAAACTAATGAGATTTTCACTTAAACTTTGTTCTTGTTTTTTGCTTTTCCTTTTTTTCTTTTTTGATGTTGTTTCTATCTCATCTTTTGTTTTCATAGTATAAGACATAGGATCTAACTTTTCAGTATTATCTCTTGTTCTGTCTAACTCCTTATCGGCATCTTGGAAATTCATTTCATTTAGAATGAAGTTAGCTGTTTTATCTTCTATTTCTTTTATGTGTTCTTTACCCACATTTACCAAAAGTGGTAAGTCTTTTGTAAACAATAAACTATCACATTTTTTTAATGTATCATCATGAAGTTTATTGGATTCAACTTCCTTTATATGGTCAGCAATTCTATTCCGATTTTTATTTTCAGGAGCAGTTACATTTTCGGTTTCAGGGGATACATTGTGTATATCACTTTGATAAGGAATTTGTGCACTGACTGTATAAATATCAGACATTTGTAAATCTTTGTGATTTAATTTCTTTTTCTTTTGTTTAACTATAATTCCTTGTGTATTTGACTCCAAATTTACCACTTTTCTATCAACAGATTCATCTAATTCACAGACTTTAATTACTTCTTTGCTTTTATCACGAGAATCTTTACTTTTTTTCTTTTTTAATCTATCCGATTGCTCTATTTCTTTGAGAGCTTTTTCTATTTCATCATCTGTTTGTTTATTTTTCTTACTTTTGTTTTTCTTTTTAGTTTTTTTCTGTTCATTGTCAATCTTGGCTGGCTCACTTGGAATCTCCTCACTTACAGTTTCAACAACAGTTTCGACAACCGTTGGGCTATGATGAACTTTTTTAGTAATTTCTTTACTAATTTTTTCTATGGGGCTAGATTCATCACTTTTTGAAATATGTGAATACGCGCCACTAATAGGTACATTATCTGTAGTCGTTGGCTCTAAAGAGTCATCAAAATCTTTCACTTCGATCACCCTCTTTGAAGTTTTCTTCTTTTTATTAATTTGAGTGTCATGCGATTTTGTAGAACGTTTTTCAGGAGCGCGCCTTTGTCTAGGCATGTCCCTTGAACGACTACGCTGTATTGGTCTTTGAGGTCTATCTATTTTAAAACAAGAAGAGTCTGATTGAACCCTTTGCTCATATTGCACAATAGGCGGAGATTTCTCCACTTCTACAATTATTTCTTTTACTATCTCCACCTGTGCAGTTTGAGGTTGTGGTAATGGAAGAATATTTTGATTTTTTGCTTGTTTTCGTAGCCCTAACGCTAAGATTTCCGCATACGATAAATCTTGAGATCTTAATTTTGTTGCAGGACTTACAGATCTGTCATGGCATTTAGGCGGCCGTAAATTTGTAATAATTGAAAGTTGTTCATTCAGTTCAGAAGATTCGCATTCCATGTTCTGTACTTCTTTTGTATCTTGGAATTCCGTTGTTTCTTGTGCAATACACTCTTTATCTTCAGGTTGGTATGAAATGTTACTTTCGGATTTGTACAAATTACTTTCACTTCCGAAAACAGTATCACTATATACGTCACAGGGCTCGTCAGCCACTACACTTTCTACACATACGCGGGCATGTATTTCACTGGTGATGTATTCCTCTTCGGCGGGAGTATGGGATGGTTCGTTAGGCACTCTCTGCGCACTAGGCTGCCTGGAACCAACTGAGCTCGAGCGAGAATTGAAGCCTTTGACTATCTCGGCGTAAGTGGTAGACAGCGGTGTGGGCGTAGCTCTCGACGAGCGATAGTTTGGCGCGTGAAGCGCGTGAAGTGTCAGCGGTACATGTGGAGAGTGAGGGCGGCGCTCAGCCCGCGCACGCTCGCCCGCTTCTAGCAGCAGGCTCAGTGTCCCCGTCTCGTCGTCGACGCCAACCATCGGGTCCAACTCGAAGATACACCGAGTCAGCTCTTCGATACGCCGGATGACCTCCTGATACGCAAGTACGGACATACATAATTTACAACGGGTTCGTTGTCGTGCGAGCGATGGGATAAGTGAAATAAAAACGTCGGTGGCTGCGATGTTACGAGTATATTTCGTATTTAAATGAAATTATAATAGGAATAGATGACTAAATTTCGACTTAAAGCTAGAGCTGTTGGCGCTGGCCTACGTATCCCTAAGCGGGTCAGCGTCCGGGCCGCCACGCTGTATTAGCAGTTTGATGCGCTCGTTGCGCGCCTGGATCTTGCTTTGGAGTGATTTAATTCTCTCCCGACATGCCTAACAGAGGATATCCATTAACGAGTTAGTAGAAAGGTAAAAGGGAGCAACAGAAAGAAAACAAATGAATGCCAATAATGTACATAACGCCATTACGAACGTTAGCAGGCGCTTTGGAGCCTCAGAGTGAGATAAACAAAACTAGAACGTTCGCTAGCCACCTACAGGTGTTGGTGCGGGTGTGAATACGTGAAGTACCTAGGCTGTGGATGTTGCTTACCTGTTGCTGTCGGTTAGCTCGGTCGGGGTCCCGAGGGCTGTAATTTGGCTGAGCGGCGTGACGCAACTGTTGCTCTGCGTCTAGTAGTTGTGATCGAAGTTGGGCAAGCTCGGCGCAGTATGCATCTAGCTGCTGTAGCGCGGCAGCAAGTTGACGGGCTTGGGCGCCAGTCTGCTCGCCTAGGGCATCCAGTGCGTTGCACAGCTCGCTGGCCGCCCGTTGCACTCCTTCCGGTGAGCGTGATTGAGAAGCCACACCGTCTGGACCGAAGTGAACCTGTAATGCGGATGAATTAAGTCACCTGAACTGATAACGGTCAAAGAGAAGACGTCGATTTTACGACCACCACCAAATAAATAAAAACGAAGCGAAAAGAGTTTTAAAAATTTTGCGAACAGGCAAACAACCGCCAATAGAAAACATTCTGATGTAAAACCCTGAAAGTATTAGAACTCACGTTTAGCTTTTCAACTGCATAAGATATTTTAGTTTTCTGAGTTGATATATCATTAATCAGTTTCTCTCTCAGAGCGAGCCTATCCCTAAGTGGTTTCTTCGAACTCTGTGGTGCCTCTATGGTTCGCGTAGTGGCTTCAAGCCAGTGACCGACATCTTTGAGTTTCTTTTCACATCTTTCCCATTCTTCAGCTAACTCTTGTAGTAAACCGTTCTGAAAATTTTCAAAAAATCATTAGTAAATTTTTGAGATTAAAAAAACTTTCGAAGGCATTAACTATACGCACTGTCTTTGCCAATTTCTTTTCTACATCAACAGTGGCGTTCTCAGCCGCTTCCAGTCTCGAAGGCAAGTCGCCTGGACTAGTAAAACGCTCGATAGCCTCTATTTCTTTAGCCATATCAGCGAGATTCTTTGCTTGCTGCTTGCAGCTCTTTAGTGCGTTCTGAAACAGAAAATATTTGGAATTTTAGATGCATGTAATGACTATTTTCTATATAAAAAAATGAGGTTTCATAATATTACCCCATATTCAGTCTGTTTCTGTTGCGCCTCCTGCAAATCGGCCAATGGGAGTGGCCGCGCAAGGAATGCGCGTTGAGTTTCCACCCAAAGTAAGACTTTCTCTAACAACGCGAGGAATCGCGCTACAGCATCGCACGCGTCTTCCACAGCCGCCTGCCGCGCTTCTAACTCGCTGCAGATAGCTGCAAATTGATCTGAAAGGGCCATTACTGTAGACTGGACCAGTTGTCTTTCCCCGGCATCGCGACTGCCTTCGACGATAGCGCGTGCATTGCGCGTCAGGCGTTCGAGACGATCGGCGACGCTGGGGACTTCCGACCTGGTTGCCACCAGACGCTCTCTGTAAAGTTCTGGTGGCTGTGTACGGTCCCGCGCGGTGAGCTCGGCTGCGCGTAACCACGCCTGCACACTCTCCACATCTGTCGCGTATTCGCTGCGAGCAGTGCGAGCGCGTTTCCATTCCCTCTCCTTTTCCTCCATGGCCGCGGCGAGCCCTTCCGCCGATAATTCTAGAGCGGATAACTCCTGGGCCACGTCCGCCGGGGCGGAGCCGCCGTATCGTCTCCTGCTCTCCTCCGTAAAGTTTTTGGTGCGCTCCACCAACTCCGACACTTCGCCGGCGAGTACACGTACACTCTCGTCTTCGTCCTCCCCGAAAACGTAGAAAGTCCCGACTTTGGCTATAAATACTTCAATCAGCTGCCGGAGCTTTTCAATATTCTCCGCCACGCGGTCGAATTCGGACACAATGTCGTCGATCTCCGCGAGCCTCGCCGCTAGAGTCTGTCGCAATCTGTAAAAGGAAAATATCGGTCAGCGGCGCGTTCGTTTCGGGCTGCGGAATTGCGATTTCTGAGGGCGCACGGCAGGATGGAAGCTGCCAAAAGCCGACGAAAATAATCGGCGCTGGCGTCCGCGTGACGCGCAAGGTCGCACCTCGTGTTCGGTCGCCGGCGGCCCGCGGCGCTCCGCTCGCGTCGCTCGCCCGTCGCTCAATGGGCCGGCCGGCGCGCCCGCTCCGGCGCGTCTAATTTTAAATTCCGCACAATAATGTTTGAACGATGACATCAGTGGGCCAGGTTTTTCTATCGCGGCGCGTGTTTACGTTGCGAGCGCACGCCGCTGACGTGACATTTCCACCTCAGCCTTCGACAACTGGATGGCGTATTGCGCAACTAAAGGACATGCGCCGAGCGGCCGCCGCCGGCCGGCGTCGCGCGCCGGTCTAGGTAAACATTAATATAGCCACTGCCAAAATAGCGGTGAAACTGAACGAATTATAGACTAATACAACAGTTGACTCACCGGCGGCAGTGCGTGCACAGTACACATATATTTAACGCAGTTCCGAAACGAACGTGCGGGGCGCATTCGGCCGTCGTGTGTGCCGCGCCGGTGCGCACTTATCGCGGTACCGGTCCGACGAGGCGCACTTCGCGTCTACTCGCTCGCCCCCGCTTAGGAACGTTCGTAACTTCACTGCACATTGCATTCACCGGCGGAACCTTCTCGGCGGGTGCTACGTTTCGCCGATGTGCTGCCTGTTCTAAGTATAATCTGTGGGGGTCCGGTACACCCGGCGGAGCCGTGACCCATTAACTGCGCAGCGCATGCGCCGTACGCTCCAATACATCGGCGCCGTATACATAACGATTGCACGTCCTCCCCCGAGCCGTCTGCCCGGATCGATCGAAAGTGGGCCCTAACGCAACGAAACACGACGTTTTCTTATACACGTCACATGAATCTTTTTCGCCTCCACCGAAACATTCGGAATGTATTCTAGTTGTCTGGAGATTATGTGAATCTAAAAATTATTTGGTTTAAATTCGGTTCGTATCGCGGGGCACGCCGGCGGCTGCTTATTTATAAGTAATTTCAATCCGCGCACGGCAACACTAAAGTGATTGTTATAATGCTATTTAATTACGTTCAGCTAACAAGATTGCTCGGTTAACGTAATACATACCTACAACGTGGTTAAGCGTACACCTCGCTCCTATGACATTTTCACAACAATAGAAAAATCAAACAGTAATCAGTCTTCTTTACGGAGAGGAAAATGAAATGTGTATGAGTTGTAATACGTAATAAAATATTTGTTTTTATGTCCCCATGAGTCACTTTGATATTTGCGCGTATTTGTAAACTGGAGAGGGGCCCAACAGAAGGGTGACGGCACAGTGGAATAATAACGGTTTTTCCACCACTACTACATATGTTCCATTATTTTATTATGTAGACTAGTACCTAACCATGATATCTATATATAGCCTGTATATATTTATATCTAAAGCCCAAAATGGTAAAGTACAGTAGCATAGAAAAGGTTTGCCTTATAAAGACCATCCAGATGTCATGAATTAAAAAAAAATGGTTTGGTTAACTTTTCACGTTTAAATCTTTAAACAAGTTTTGATGGATTTGAAGAGTGGTAGAGATTTAGAAACCATAGATTACGTTATGTCGAGAAAATAATAATAAATTAAGTAATTTTTTTTTAATAAATATATAAGAAACAAATTAATTTTTTTATTGTTAAATTAAGTGGAAGTAAAGTAAAAATTGGTGAAGGAAACGTCTTACGCGAACCCCTCACATGCACCCTCGCCTCTACGCCCTTTATTGATCAGCTTCCAACCATCGATTATTTACAATTGCGTTTCAATCCGTAACCAAAGCAACGAGAACAGGGTTCCGTGAAATTGGAATTATTGAACTAACACACCTTACTATCTAGTAGTATAATAACTTACTATAATATATACAATGTGGCGCTGTAAACTTCCTAATAAGAATAATATTCTGATTAGATTTTTTCTTTCATTCGACGAGACGCTGGAGTCGATCACCTGATGGTAAGTGATATTGGTGATAGGTATATAAATAAACTACCAAACGAATATAAACAAAATCGTTAAGTCATGTCAAAGTATAAATATCTAGCTACAGATGTATTCAGTAAAGCTAAAAATAAAATAAAAAAAAGCTATAGTTATAAAGAAAATTCTGTATGTTTAGCATTGAACACGGATGACGTATTAAGTTAAAGTATCAGAGGCGAAGTATTTTGAACCTTAGCGAAGTAAACATAAAGTTAAGCTCCAAGGACCCTGAGAAGGCGAACATGTAGACCATGACATCAGCGGCGGCAGAATCGTAAAATAACGAGACATACGGTGTGACATAATGGCTTAAATTGACGCCTGATGACGCGACGGGTGCTAGAAAAATATCCGAAGGTCCACCGGTGAATATAAATGATGATGAAACACCAAGCGAAATCCGGCGATGACCCACTCCGGATCTATTTCTAGAGGTAACGAGGAATAGGAGAGGAATCCGGACGGCATGATAACATTCTGTTACAGACTACGATTGTATGTGATGAAGCTTCAACACGAGCTAAACCTTCACCTGATGATAAACTGATCATGGTAAGTACACTGTTAAGAGCATGGAGACAAAAAGTACAAAAAAAATTACTGTAAAAGTATAGGTTAAGAACATGTAAAAGGTAAAGATAAAGAAAGGAATGTAATAGAATAATCTAGAACAGACTCGATTGATGCATCAAAAGGCGATGCTGAAGGTGAAGAAGTATTGTAAGACAAACTATAAAAGAGTAGAAGGATGAAAGATGAAATATTTAAAAGAGTAAGAACAGGAAATGAACGATTAAAAAAAAAGTTCTCGATACACGAATAATTTTACTACCCATATCCCATTTCAAACTGGAACACAGTTATGTTTATAAATTACTATAGTACCTACTGTGATGGTCTTCAGCATGAGACAACCAGTTTTTTTTTATTCAACAATTGATGGTAAGTGATACGTACATTGCTTTTTAGAAGTGTAAGTCTCTTTACCTCAGTAATTTCACTAGCATACAGCACCCTTCAAACCGGAACACAGTAATGTTTGCACATTACTATTCGACGGTTGCAATAGGAGCTACTGGTATCTACCTAGACGGTATATAGATACCAATGAATTATTATTTAATTATAAGCTTTCAGTAAATTTACTATTAATCAGTTATCTACTAAATTAAAATTTACTGTTAAAATAATTATTTATATGCCTGCTGATAACACGACAGTATAAGACTATGACCACATGCCCTTGACCGTAGTCGTCCGGCCAACTAATCAACCGACGAACGAATATTGTATTAAATACAGTGGAATAAGGTTCAAATTTGTATAGAGCTCTTTATATGTATGGGGTGAGTAATGCAATTGTACGAGTGTAAATGAATTGAAGCCTTATTACAAGGGCGTAAGGTTGAAGTTGGAATGAGGTAACTGTTGGTATAAAGCGATACGTTTGCGGAATTTTAATGCCTTGCGAAATGGTAAGTCTGCCACAATGAATGGATGCTGCAATGCGACGCGACGCTGCAGCGATGTCTTGGCCCTGCTATGTGTTTCAGGAGACAAATCTCTGCAGATATACCGAAATAGAATTACTTAGGTAAATCTATAAATACTGAACTCACTTCTTTAGACAATTTATTGGACTAGGCGAGACAAGCAATGCGTTCACCTGATGGTAAGTGACACGCTTGTCCATAACAACGTGGTACTATTTAAGATGAGCTCATCGCCATGAGACGTAAAACGTCTTATTACCTCAGAAATTTCACTAGCATACAGCACCTTTCAAACCGGAACACAGT
>DWLS01002481.1:0-17989 GCA_018246255.1 Pachliopta kotzebuea | reverse complement strand
TTTCCTCTTTTATTCAATGTATGTAATAATTTTAACCTGTTCTTTGTTTTTGGATAAAACTTATATAGATATACTTATAAAGAATGGAACAATTTTGACTTTAAATTTAAAAGCGTCAAGATTCTATATAGATTATACGCGCATTCGATTAATACACTGCAAACTGGAGGACCTATATTGTTATATAAAACTTATGCGTTCAATAGTTAAGCTATGTAATTTTTCTTAGTTAAGTCGTTATTCTGCTCTTTAAATTTTCAATAATCTAGTCTACTTTCCTAAATTTAAGCCATAAGTCAGAATTTTTTTATGAAGATCATTTTTAATGACTCATTAACTCCCAGTGTTAACCATTGCCACATATGGCTATTCTACTCCTAATCATGGAACGGGATATAAATAATCCGAAACCTGTGTAATGTGTTACGTAATCGCTGGTGGTAGGTCTCTGTCGCCGGAGACCGTCAAAGTTGTTGGTGTCACAGCAGCGCACAATTTTGCCGCTAAACAGTAGTGGTGTGCAAGCAAACATTACAGTGTTCCAGTTTAATGGACATTGTAGTTGGTAAGATTACTGAGGCAATAAATATTAATCTTTTGTTTTAAGGCTTCGAGCGTGTGGCGTGTACCATACTAACTAACGCCACGCTGTTATGGTCAGTCTGATCACTTACCATCAGGAAAATGTTTCATTCATTTATCGCCTCGACGAATAAAAAAAAACATTTTATATGGCACCGCGAATTGCTCAATCGACATGGGTATTTTACAGTTTTGGCGATCGTTAAGTGATTTCCTTTCTCCAAAATTTTAAGGATTTTTATCGTGTTTATTTAACTATTGATTACTTGAGTGTTTGAGAGCATTCTTGGTTACAGCGTTTAATTATACAAAGGCCGATTACCGAAGAATGAGATTATAGTGTTTTTGTAGTTTTTTTTATTTAATATTGATTTAATTAATTCAAAAATGTGATTCCTCAGTAGTTTATTAGTACCTTTTGGGGTACTATTCTTAATATAACAAATACCACTATGACATTTCAAGATATAATTAAATAAACGAATTAAAATAACTACTTTAATTTTATTATACAAAACTATATTAAAAGTCCACAAAGGTTCTAATGTACAATTGACAAGCGAAAAAATAATTAAACGTTATTTTATCACACCAAGTGCAGTTATAGACCCGTTTTGTAGTCTCCGGGTTTGTATTCGCATTACGAATATGTCTGAAATTAATCCCCGCCTGTTGTAGAAAGCTATTAAATCTTCACGACCGGGGACCGAAGCTGATGTCCACTAAGAGAGTCCGAGATGTACAACGAATATGTGGCGGTTTCGTGTTTGTCGTAGCGTCGTGGGGGTGCGGGGCATGTTTGTGGTTATCTTTGGGTTTATTTACTAGCCGTTGAGCTAAAAAGCATTGGAGCGTTCGTGAGAAATTCAGAGGCACCTTGATCGCACTGAGGGTTTTTTTATACGATGAGGTGAAGAGAGGAGCAAGACATTCATCTGGTGGTAAATAAGATGCTTCGCAAAATATCGTTGCACTGGTTAAGATTGTATACACAGCACATCACATAGCCTTTGTAGTCTTGAGACATATGATGACCATCGAGTGGGTTTTCGTGGGTACATGTCTCAAATAACCGTGTGTTCTCTACAACAGTAGGGTATATTTTGAGGAATTCTCTTTCAAAAAACAAGCGTTTCGGTTGCCATGTAGGTTATTTTTTGCTAGTATCTTGTGCTACGTTGTATAGAAAGTCTGGTTTCTATCTAGCTTCTCAAATACTTTGTACATTCGCCTGTCTGTTATAATGCGCTGTTTGTTTATAACGAGTTTTTGATACAAGAATATTTTATCAACTTAATAGCTTGAAAATTTTATTTATATAAACGATTTATAAAACTATAATACTGCTATACGAACTATGTATTATATTCGTTAAGTCAAAATTTAAATTTCTTTTGAATCTGCATATCCACTGCATTCATGTTATGTGATTTTATTTATACACTGTATCGATCAGAACTTGTTATTTTAAGAATTTAGTTTTTATACAGGTTTGATTTACATAGAATTTATTTCAGAATTTTTTAACGGTTTCCATACAAAGCGATACTAAATAATCGCGTTATAGAATTGTCCTTTACTTAAATTTAGTTTTTAGTACTAATTATTAAATCTATAAAACATTATTATTTAAAAAAAATCTCGTGTTTTACTAACCCAGGCTTGTCATTAATTTTTTTTTTTAAAAAATAGTGGATTAAGAGTGTTTTGTATTCAACGAGCATAGATATTTTTTTATGTACTCTTTGTTTGTTAGGATTCTTTCGCGGCTACCACGTGAGATTACTGTGACCTCTGTTGCGTACACGAAAGTAAATCTTTGATATGCTAATATAATACATGTTTTTCTCAGATTATTTTCAATTGTTGATGCTTAGCGTCGTTATGCGATATTTCTTCTCGGTGAATGTCCTGCCCCGATCAAAAACCATTTGGTTCAGAGTGCAATTATGAATCATTGTAAGAGTTGGTGTTATCGCTAAGTGGCTTTCTCAGCTACATTGATTTTAGGTTCAATAAGTCGCTCTAATATTTAACGCTTTTAATTAAGACAAACCAACTAACTAGTCCTAAAATATGGCCTACATGGATTTTTGACTCGGGCAGACAATACTATACCTACCTGGGTCAAAAGGCCAACATATAACTTACAAAATGAAATAACTACTGAAGAACTTATGAGGAGTAGACCTTTGAAAAATGGATAGAGTCCTTCCTTTTGGTATCCTGCTTTTTAATGACGAAATATCGTTATATGAGAGATGTATTTTCTAACCCGAAGGCCATCGAAATATTTACTGTGCTATAACTAACATAAATCTATTTCCCGGCTGCTTCCTTGACTAGTTCACTGAGTGAAGGTTGTGAGAACTTTACTCCTAAACCCGGTGAACCCGATACTGCTTTTTTGCGTGCCGAAATCCTGCATCGGATACGTTTCCGCTGCAGGGACAACAAGGATTATGCTGATCTTTTACCGTCCAAAACCTATTGGCGTTCATCGTCACGTACTTCCGTAAGACTCACTAAAGTCAAATTTACTAATTACTATTTCTTCACGTGCTTGTTTAAAAGGATATATCAAAGTATTTATAAATTTTATGTCGCTTTGGCAATGAATGAATTATGTTAATTATTTAATGATTTTGTTAGCAAAATTATTATAATATTAAGGGAATGGTCGTTATCGATGCCTTCTCTTGGAGTAACGTCTCTGAATATGGCTCCGGGAAGTGTGCACTTTTTGCTCGTCCGGTAGTCTTTCTCTCTTTGGCTGCTAAAGACGTATATGTACGCTCTCAAAAATCCATCAATATATACAAAAAGCGTATATATACGCCATTCGTATTTTTTAACTATAACACTTATTACTGTTTCTCCAACTGATTCAACGTGGAATTTGTTGTCTTATTGTTTTAATATCGTTCAATCAATTGTCTTTTATATTACACTGTTCTTCTATAGTACACTCTAGTAAAATCTCTCCGTGCATTGATTCCTGTAAATCTGTTTTCTTACTGTATATTGTCGCGAATTCAAGCAGTAAACCTCTAAAAGTTAGCAGCTGTAAAATCATCACGTAGGTAAAAACGCGCTTTCAATAGGTATTGAAACCATAAATTCAATCATTTAGTTCAGGCCCCGAAACTAATACTTAATATAAATAAAAAAGTTATATTTTTAATTTTTTTGCCATTATATTTTTTAAATCCTAAGAATGGCATCAAATTTCCGGATACTGTTTTGGTCACTGTCAGTTTCCACTGGTCAGTGGACAACTAGTCACAGCGACTGACAAGCGAAAAACACCGTCCATATGGATGGATTCGTTCGAGAGCACGCCGCAATCAAAAAGTAAATATTCGGACTAAAGTTTGTAATTCTTCTATATGTATATTTTTTAAAGAATTTATAATGTATTTCATTGTGTTATAGGAAAAAATTTAAATGAACATGTACGAATATTTAATTATTTTTATAAATCAGCATATTTTTTGTTTTATGTAAAAATACAATTTGTGGTAAATAGAGATGAAATTGTAATTAACTTGTGTTGTCTCCAGGATATATTTCTATTAAGATTCAATTAAATATGAATCAATGGAATCAAAAGTAGATGATTTTTTACGGGCAAGAACAAGCCCATAACGTACACGCACATCGATTGTAGTTAACGCACGCAATTAGTACGTCGCGGGAACGCCTATTTACTGCTCTCGTTAAAAAAAAATTTAAACAAATGCGAGCACATATCACCTTTCATGATAAACAAGTTGATTTATTTAACTTTTGAGATAAGTCTTTAAAAAAAGTTCAACTCACAGATTGCTTCTTTGGTAACGAAGACATATTGAAAGTTAACTTTGCGTTTTAGGTGGAAAGTTAAAAGCAATGATGTTTTAAAATTTTTTTTCATTTTTTTTTCGCTGAAACGCCGAGACGAGCAAGGTAAACCGATGGTAAGTTATAATCCTGCCTATAACAATGTAGCGTTAGTTATGTTTATATACCCTGCACCACATTGTGATCATTGCCTTGAGACATAAGAAGTTAAGTTTCAAGGCGACGAGCACAAAGTGGTGGTTAATCAAACCGAATACGGTAATGTCTGCTCAGTACTCTTTAGCGGCAGAAATAGGCGCTGTAGTGGTACCGTATTTAGACAGTCTCAGGCAACGTTCCTCCAGACGTGGGGAAAAATCCTTTGCGATGTCTTAACGATAGTTCACAATCTACTAACACCGACATTACGGCACTTTACAGCAGAGCTTTTACACACATAGTCCTGCCAACTGTCTAATCATACATAATTTAGCCAGAAGAGATATATTATCTTTTTTCCCACGTTTCCTGATAATAAAAATCCCAGCAGGTACAAAGAGCGTGCCTTCTTTCTTTTCCTGAATTATTCTTCTAGTATTAATTCGTATAAAGAAGCGACCTCCACTTCTCTCTAACCGCTGCTCTTTTCGCACATTCGTTCGGGATGACTTCTACTGTACCCGCCTCGTACCTGTATGAAAAGCTTTTATATACCTGATGATGCTTATATAAACTGACAGAACTTAATGTAGTTTAAATTTCTGTTTAAGTATTTAATTTTAGTTTATTGTTCAATTAATTTATAATATATGTCCAAATAATTTTATTTCTTTATTATTATTTGACTTATCAGCGGGACTACAAACTAACATTAATTAAAGAATTATTATTCAGTTTGTAGTCATCATTGTAGATATGATAACAACAATATTTACACTTTTTATACAATGCTAGGTTAAAAAATATTGGTATAACAATTACAATAAAAAGTAAAGTCAGAGGAATTTCATGATCAATTTTGCAGATATTGAGAACTTGGGAGACCACTGACATTCGTATGAATGTATAATAATAATAAAATAATTACGTAAAAAATAAATATGTATAATATAGGTTTATGTAGTTCTTTCTTATAATATGTCTGTTTAACCCTTTTTCTGCGGAGCGCCTATAAATGAACTGCTCTCTCATCAGCTGATGCGATAATAAATTGTTTGTACGAGTAACGTAGCAAGCGTATGCAGCTACCGCGTTGGAAACGAACGAACCAATACTTATATACGCAGTTGTTAATAACAAAATGTAAAAGAAATGCATGGCGCTAAATAACTCTGTCCGCTCAGTAAAGTAAGGAAGCGTCTATAGTAGAACGCCAGAAGGCGCGGCTTGGTAAGTGAAAGTATCTATCACCGAACGTCAAAAGGTACTGTTCGCAGAGAAAAGGTTAAGAAAAAGCTTTTTATTTGACACAAACGGAACAACGACCAACAAACTAGTTTTAAAAAAATCCTCTACATTAAAGGAGTAGGCCCAGTTTTGACTAAAAGTTTAAAGTCTATATTAAACTTTTTTCGCAAATTAACTAGTTTATCTACACCAACCATTTCAAAATACTGCACTCCAATTTTTATCTTTAATATTTCGAAAATAAGTCATAATTGAATGAAAGTATTGATACCCTTAATAATTATAAATGTTCAATGCAATGAAATACATTACTATCCTCATCAGATGGAAGAGCTACAAACATTTCTCCACAACCAACCACAAAAACCAGATCGCGTTTTCACTTTTTTTTAATACCATTTAGGTGACAAACAACCCATACGGCCTGCCTGATGGTAAGCAGTTACCGTAGTCTATAGACGCCTGCACCACCTTAGGCACCACTGACGCGTTGTCGACCCTGGAAAAACCTTCTCATACCCTTTTTGAATAACTCCATTGTGTATCTCCTTGGGAAAACCTCGGCAGGGACTTCATTCCGTAACTTGATAATTCTTGGGAGAAAATTTCTTTGGAACCGGACCGTATGTGAGTGTGACCATTGCGGTTTTAGAGTATGAGGATGGATTTCCTGTCCACGGCGAACGGTGCGATTGTGAAATATGGCCATAGGCATCAAATCAAAGTCCTTCAGAACACATCCTATTTTACAGACGATAGAAGACGCATAGGGCAGCGAAATCACGCCTGAGGCTCAGGTCTTTGAGACTTTTTATAAGCATGGGATCGTCAACGATTCTCACAAATCGCCTCTATACCGAACCGAGAGGACTAAGTTGGTATTTGTGGAGTTTAAGCCCTTAAAGGGTCAGAGTATTGTGCAATGATCTCTGCTTATTTACAGTAAAGGATAACAATTTTTTGTGTTATATTGGTCATTTTAATGGGTTCCTAATTTCTGATTTGGTTATGTGAGGAAATTCTGTTGCTGTTTGTTTGATGTAAAATTTTTCTATGACTCCGGTTAAGCAAACATCTACGTCACATTTTGTATACCATCATGCGCAAGTAAAAAGGTTAGATATTGCTCTAGCCGCATAGACACTTCCGCGAAACAGTATTTGGCCACTTAATAAAATACTTCTTGTAAAAGTCTGATTGAGTAAAACGTCATAATTATTTTAACACTAGTAGCTGCCCGTTGCATTCGCAACTAAAGGTTCTTTCTCAATAAAATGTTTAATATGAGAATAATCATGTCATAAACAGATGCTTCTGTTCATTAAGTTGGCATGGCATAGCGACATCCCATTTTGCACGGACCTACGCTAAGAAAGGGATGGTATGAGTAGGATGTTTATTAATCATTTTTAGACATAGACAAGAATATAATTTTTAAATTTTGTACTCATCAATTGTCCTCCTTTATTTTTAATGCCATCCTCATAAAGCTTCGGTAACCTGGGCTACAAATTTTTCCAATGTTGTCTTCGTTATCTTCTGCCATTCTTTTTGCAATTTATCCCATAAGTCTTTCTGAGATGTGGGATAACGTTTTCGCACCTTCTATCCAGCTAAAACCACAATACTGTAATAGGGTTTAAGTCGGGGGACTGTGGGGCCGTATCATGAGTTGTTTCAACACCTGTTGCTGTTCTTTTCGTTTAAAAAAGTCCTTTCATAGTTATGACGTGTGCTCCGGATCATTATCTAGTTGAAATATAAATCTCGGACCAATCAAATGGGTTCCTCAATGCACTGACACGACAGTGCCACACACACACACTGTCATCCAATATATTATTGTAATCTTGCGGAGCCACCAAAGCAGCCATAAACCCGGCGCAGGGTATGTGATATCCTCCGCCCTGTTTAACTGAAGCCACAGTACAAGCGTCATTCATATTAGTAGACTTTAAGTAATGAGCTATGGAGAGCGTGTTATTTGTTCGAATGACATTAGATAACTAACGTAAAAATATTTGTAGTAGTTATTCTATATATTACTTGTGTTTATTTCTCAATAACTAAATCAAAACAAATTTGCGACTTCAAAGATTAATTTTAAATAATTTTCGACAATAAAACTATTATGGTTTTATTACCAGGAGTCGGCAAATAACAATAAGCTGTTTACTATTGTGCTGCAGATAAGTATTTTTCGGTGTTATACAAATAGTGTAACATAATAAATTATTTCATTAAAATGTATTGCTTGTAACTTAAAGAAATTGCCAAATACTTTTGAACGGTACTGTATGTAATAGTTATTTACTTTGTAAATATATGTATGCACGTATTACTAATCTAGCATAGCGACCTAAAGTGATCCTTGGCCTCCGCCGATACAAGAGAACGGCCACGTTGCCCAACTTTATTTATATGTAGTAAAATAAAATAACGATTTATAATTCATAACAAAAAAAATGTAACCGAAGTTTTATTCATGAAATACTATGTTAGTTTTGAAAGAGAATGTTATTTTTGAAAGAGATGAAGATAAGGCAGGCGACTATATTATATGACGCTGGAATCAATCCTTCTTCCAGGTCGATAACGCAGTCAGAACAACCTCACGGGTGTTGCGACTGGTTCATGAGCATCAGCGAACACTTGTCATGAGAAGTCTCCTCGTTCGCTCACTATCCCTATAAAATATTAACGAAAAGATATGTACTGAAGACTCGCCGGGAGGATTTTTAAGCAAAGTCTTTATATATTTAGAGAAATTGTGCACGGGCTGAAATTGTTAAATATATGTCACCAGTCATAAAGAAAGAATTTAAATGATCAATGAGATTTCCGTAAGATCTTTATTTTGTATAAAGTATTTTTTCGCAAGTCTTTTGCTACGACACATCCATTTTTTTTTATTGTTATAGATTTTTAAAATGTTTATTTCAAACTAAAATAAAAAGAAGAAAAACTAATTTCGCTGATACTAATTGTTACTTAGGTATTTTAGTCACCTTATAATTGGATTATTTTCCATTTACACAATACTTAAAAAATGGTAATTAATATTCCGTTCTCGAGAATGTATTTAAGGGTAAATTGAAACCATGGAAAGTTTGTTATATTTTCAGTAATAGATTTTTTTGTTGTTCTAATGATCCATGAATTTAATTAAATGGAACTAAATAAACAATTTGATTAGTGACGGTTGTTACTCGTAAGAATTTTTTTTAACAATGTTTTATCCATTAGACAACACATTTTGATAATATTTACACTTTAAAAGCTATTTATTGATAAAAAATATAGTAATATTAAGAAACACCTCAAACAGCGAGCGAGAAGTGCAATGTGGTGTAGTGTACACCATTTTAACCAGCGCTATGTTTTTGTGGGCAAACTACTATCAGGTTAAAGTCTCGCTCATCTCGTCAAATAATATAAAAAATAACAACAATTAGTTTTTGCATTTATATAGTGCACTGAAAACATGTTCTAGCTAAGCAATACTCCATAATAGACCGAAACAAAAGTGGTTATCGTAATGTTTTTTGAGTTCGGTGCTGTTTTTTGAGTACTGTGGCGGCGGCAGTAGTTGCGTTTATGGCCGAAAGTTTATTATTTATAATTTTAATAATTGAAGGAGTATTATGAAAAAAAATACTACGTTATTGGGAAAAGTTTTCACGTATATAACAAAATAAAAAGGGTATATTTGTCTTAAAAAATAACTTAAAACTATTTACATTATTTAAAATATAAGTAGGAGGATAGACAAAAAGGTCCAGGGCTAATAGCATTGGCTTGGTGTTAATTTTTATATTCTGCCCTGACCATACATAAAAAACGATTGAACGAAACTTATTAACATTGAACGAAACGATTGAACAAACTTATCACCCATGTGGTATGCGCAAAGTGTTAGCTGCATTAGAATTATTTTTACGACAGTGCCGCTTAAAAGTACATCTCGATAAAATTCGATGTAGCTGAGGTGGTAAGTTATTCCAACATTTTGATGCAGCAAACTTAAAACTACCCCGAATTTGCACCAGGGTTTACTTTGAGATACTTCGGCGTGACAAGAGGACGAGCTGATCACCGCAGCCGAGGTAGAGTCAAGGGGGGAGTGGAGTATCGGTATTACGATTCGCCGCTTTCCCTTCTCTCGGCGACTAAGCGGTGCCGTATCTCTGATGCGGTGGCGGTGTGGTCGCGAAGCAAGAGGAGAGTCGGTATTGCGTTTCGCCATTTTTCCTATCTTCCGCAACCGTATAATGGCTGGTGGTGGAGCCTGAGACCAGATCAACAGCAGGGAGCCGGGAGAGCAAGCTCTGCTGGCTCTCATGGCCTGTGTTGACGGATTCGCAGAATCCGTAGTTCAAACTACCTTCAAAGAGTTTATTGATTTTGGGCCCCATGGTTTTTTTAGTAAAGGGGTCAATTTACTACCTGTGAGATGGCAAAAGTGCATAGATAACGATGGTGCCTACTTTGATTAATTAAATATATTTAAAAAAAAATGCTTTATATTCCTCTTGTACAAAACGCCAATTTCATATGTTAGAATGTAATGGATGTTAGCCATTAAAAAATATAGAAGCTCCTGATAATATGTGATTATCTAGATAATAGGTGTAGATATGTTCTGAAACAAATTGTTTTGCTCTGGCATTTTCCAATTTAGAAGATTAAGGGCAGTAACAACCGACTATTGCGTACACGATGTAGAAGGTAAAAAGTAGGTATACACAAAAGAACCCACGAGGTCGAAGTGCTGCTGCTAGAGTCAAAGTTTGGCTTTACAATTTTTCAACAAACATAATTGTTACGATCTCAGTGCATCAAATTATATTTGTGTAGCTATCTACTCCTATTTCTATGTAAAGAGAAATACAAGCGGAATAAACTCAAGGGCTAGAATGAGGGTGATACGCGAAAAAAATGTTTTTAATTTCTCTAATCACGTGTAGTTCACCAATCTCAATGGCGCCTAGAGGCAGCTCGAGAGCTCGCAGACTGCTTCACTTAGTTGAATATCTGTCATTATAGTCATGTCCTGTTAAATGTTTACGATGCGCGAAATATAATATTGAATCTTTTATATTTACTATACAACTTATAACAATAAACATAAAGCTCATAAAATAAACTTCTTTTTTAGATTCGAATTTTTGCGAAATTATAACACAGTCTGTAAAATCACTTTCCCTTTAATCTTCCGTCACGTGGGGCACAATGGCTATCTCGAATATTTAGAAGTAGGGTGATTTTTAGTAATACCTTTATATAAAACATACAAATAATAAAATGCAACAGGTGTGCAAAATAATGCTTTATTTACTACTTCTTCGGTTTTTTTATTTTCTTCCATTCATTGACAATAAAAAATAATTAAGTAATGTGAACTTTGTAAATAAAGAATAAAATAGAATGAATGTTAAAATGCTGTTTACGGATATTGTTATCTCAACAAGAGTAATTTAGAAATATCATAATTTATTTGCCAGGCCACACGATAATTGTCCAATCTCCTGTGCTAAGTTCTTTTTCTTTGGCAAAATTGCAACAAGTCAATGTATCCAGCATAGCACTAAAAGTGCTCTTAACTGCACGTTTTACGATAACAACAGAAATAACGGAATGATAAGCATTTAATTCTTATCTCGAAGTGGGTCATCGGCATTGTTTGTGTCTTTTTATGTAGGTGAAATATTTTTTCGGCGCAATTTATTTTAACAGATAAAAACAAAACGAACGTGGTTACACGTGTTATCCGATGTACTACAATTGATATTTCATCAAGTTGATACTACGTTCTACATTGTTTATTTTCCTCGAACAAATATATTTTAATCACATCTAAAGAAAAGTATTAAATATGTTTCGTTCTGTTACATAACATGTTGATTTACAGTAGGTTAATTTTTGCTGCCTTGTTATTATTAAAATCCGAATTACTCAAGTATTTAGGAGGAAAAAAATTAATGTCGTCTTTTTATATAATAATTGTGGTAAAAAAACCATAGATATAACGTTTAAAGGTTTATCAAATGTGTGTCTCCTATATAACCTCCATTTAATAAAAAAGCTTAACCTTAACGCGAAGAACTTAAACGCGTGTAGTAGTAATTGTGTCTATTGTTTGTCTTTGGTAATATTGAGGTTGTTCAGTTTCTGTTTTAGTATTCTTCTCATCAAGTTAATCTTTTCAATGTATTGAAGATAATAATTTTTTGGTGATGACAGTAATTATAAATTGTTTAATATTTATTCATTTGTAGTCATTTTTGGTCAATAATACAAAATTTTTGGACAAAACTACAAAATGTTATTTTAAAAAGTTACATTAACTTAACTCGCGTTATCAGTATCATAAATTGTAACAGGAATACTTAATAGTAAAGAGCTTATTGTTAACTCGAATCTTTGTAAACAAATATCTTAATAACTGTAAAAGGATAACCATACAGCTAAAAAAATCATTCTTCTGTAACTTTTATGTAAAGTATTGTAACAAGTTGTATATAAATATAGAATGAATAAAATAAAAGTTCTCTATGCACTTTTATACGGAACATTAGTCTCTAGTTTGTATTTATTAAAAACCTTTCTACCCCGTCGATCAACATACTCACTATGCCAGTTTTGTATCGATTCAAAATTCTCTTACCACAGAAGAATGTCTTATTTAAAGTTCAGTATTTACAAACGTTTATATTTTATTCACTATATTATTGTTTCATTCGAAGAATCGTTTTTGAATAATTGTTATTTCTTTTAATTGTAGAGGGGAGGAAAGCGCCGGTAATGCGTGTGCGATAGCTGCTACGGCGGCGGCGCCGGCCACGTGGCGGGGCACAAATGACAGCGCTTCAGAATATTGCCGCCGTGGCAACACACCCACAGCATATGGCCGTTATCAACGTAACAACTCCACAACGGCGCCGTATGCTACACCTCCATCAAACGTTGAAAGGTATTTGTTAAAGTAACACTTTTTCTATCTTTATCACATAAATAAATATACAAACCGGAAGGACCTATATTTGCCTTAATATGTTATTTCCAAATCAAAATGTTATTTCTCTTGCAAAAATAGGTGCTGCGAAACGTTAAAATGTTGATACTTTTTTCTTTACATAGAGGTTAATACCTTTGCAAACTTCGCGAGGGTAAAGCCAGGTTATGTTGGACTAGGTCACATCTTTCATTCTGTCTGCGTCGGCTGCACCGTGCACATTCACTTCAGGAGAAAAACTCTTCGCTTACCTTCTTTGACAGGGTGGCCAGAATATACAGAGCTCAGCTTTATATTATAATCTGGACAATGGATCCCCTTAACTCCGTCGGACAGAGGAAACAACGCAGAGGGTACAGACAGAAGCGAAACGCAATACCAGCGTTCTGTCTTTCCCACAGCCTCAGCGGCGCCGCAAATTTGGTGTGACTTTGTTGTATTTGAATTTGCACACGTTACGATAAAAAATAATAATAATTTCAGAACAACTCCTCATCATCGTTGGTATGCGAGTGGAGAGCGAGTCACTGGTGGCAGTACAGTGGGTGCAGGGGGCGGGGAGAGCACGCCAAGTACACCGGGTGGGGGTACAGAGGGTGGAAGGAGGCGGCAACGTTCTGGCTCGGGCTCATCACGCTCTGATACAAGTTCTCCTGAGCCAAGTGATACGTCACGAGCTTCCACTCCGGCTGCGCCGCCAACTGACCGGCATACTGCTAGACGTACACCACCCGCGCACCATCACCAGGTAATATTAGTTTTTCAGTTGTATGTAAATAATTTGTTTAAGTAAATTGAGTACTATGATTATTGTCATATTATGTAACTTATCACTAAAAAGATACATCTAAATACAAAGACTGTACAGACATCACTGTATGGCGGTTTAAAGAACATAGTTGTTAGCACAATCTGGGGTGCAGTAGTGTAATAATCATTGTAACCTAGCTCTACACTTTTAAAGATATACGTATCGTTTATTCTAATAATAATAGCAAATAAACACATGTAATTGTATTTAATGATATTAAAATTATTCTGTCTAATAGTGGTCGTCGACTGCGAATGGACGTCCTCTCGCGATCTGTGTACGCAACTTGCCGACACGTTCCACCGACAGTTCCCTGAAAGACGGTCTCTACCACGAGTACAAAAAGCACGGCAAGGTGGTTTGGGTGAAGGTTAATATTTTTTAAAAGCATTTTGGCATGCGTAAGTGTTGTACCTCTTCTATAATCTGACAAAATGATCAGAAATGTTATCAAATGGCTGATTTTATAGAAAACATGGAATGTGGGGTACATTTTGTAGTTGTTGGTAGCATTGGACCTTTACTATGTCTTAAAAGTTTGCTTGCCACTTACACAGAATTATTCATACTATGTTCATTCATTTTAAATTTATTCATTTTTAATTTTTCTCTTTGTACATTAATGTAACCTAACGGCAAATAGTAATTATACTGAAATAAAGTTGTACAGCAGAGTTAACTCACTTTGAGTTTTCTATCAGCTAACTTTAGTGAACGCTTCAGCATATCTGGGTAGGGCTATGTACAACAGTTAGGAATATAAAAAAAAACATATAGCTTTAAAACTATTCCATGTACAACTATATAATACATATATACTAGATGCTATATAATATAAATAAATATATACATAATCTAAATGAATACATATACTACAATAAATATTTAAATAAATACATAAGTGAATAATTAATAACCAATTTCAATAATAACGCTAAGAAGTGCTCCTTTAGGCGTAAGTTAAATATAAGAAGCGATGGACATTTGCGTATTGGCAGAGAGTTAACATATTGTTACATTATTCATTCTTCTTAAACTGATCCCGAATATATAGTATCACTTTAAAATGTCATTAATTGAGACCACGTATGCAAATAACTTTTTTATATATATCTCATATATTCTGTATGAGGTTACGGTTCTGCGATTAATATATCATTAAAATGTTAAACGCCATGGGGTTCTCCTGTAACTTTATCTGGTTTACTTTATTGCTCCGTGGGTGTTGCCGGTATCCGCAAGTGAAAAGCAATATCCTAAAATGTATTTTAGGGATGCCACCACGCATATAAGTTATTCTGTATATGTGAGTGGCCGATGACCAGAGTGTGTGGGTATTCTGTTTAAAGGGAATACAACTACTAAGAAATTTTTAAGAAATGTGGCTTGCAGAGATCCGTGAGTCTGCCTTGATATGGTATTATGTAAATGTATATTATAAAAAACAGTTTGATTTTTTTATTCACGGGAAGCCGAAGCAGATCTTAATAGGGAACATTTTGGGAGATATACCTTGATAAAAATGTATATTTCAAAGGAAAATTTCTTAGAAAAAAATTTGTGTTGGCGTTTAAACAATATCGCTTATAATTATTATTTAAAGTTTTCTGGAAAGTAAAATTATTAATAAAAGTAGTTTTTTATCCTGGTTATTAAATTGCCCATAGGTCGTCGGCCAGAATGCGGACCGGTATGCAGTGGTACGGTTTAAAAAACCATCTGATGTGGACAAGGCGCTTGAAGTTTCACAAGATAAGTTATTCTTTGGTTGCAAGATTTCTGTGGCGCCTCATCAGAATTGTGACGAGGATGCAGATTCTGCTAAACCTTACGAGACTGATATCGACGAGTACCATCCCAAGGTATATCTTACGTATAAGTTTATTTCTAAAATTAAGTTCTGGTTCTTTAACAGATATAATAAAAAGTATCAGTAAAAGATTTTATTTTAGTGTACATAACAGCACTAAAAAGGCTTTTAAACTGTAAGTAATATTATATATAACAATTTTTTTTTAAGAATTATTTTATATCTGTAATCAATGTTGGTTACTAATAAAATGATTTGTCTTTTATATAATAACGTTTAATTTCACTGTGTTACCTACACTTAAAACACGAAGAATTTTTGTCATCATTGTTCTACATAGTAGTTGACAATAAACACAACAAATTAATGAGTCGTACGTAATAATATTTCATAATACATTTGTTTACCAGTATTTCATCAAACATTTTTATAGAATTTCGGATGGCTTTTATAAGGATTTATTCTTGCATCAAATATATGTTTGAAAATTAATAATTAAGCAATTTCTTTGTTATTGTTATAAGGTTTTGTAAAATGAATATGTTCTAAAATGTATAAATGTTGAAATCATTGAGTAATAAAAGCTGTGTTCAATTAAAATTAATCAAAAATATGATAATGTTTATTTACAGGCAACTAGAACGTTGTTTATTGGTAACCTTGAAAAAGAAGTTACCCAACAGCAGCTGAGGGATAAGTTTAAGCACTATGGACGTATTATAGAGATAGATATAAAGAAGGGTAGTGGCGGAGGAGCGGGATATGCATTTTGCCAATATCAATCGATATCTAGTGTCGTAGACGCAATACGTGCTATGGACGGCGAATATGTTGGAGGTTCCAGAGTAAAACTGGGTTTTGGAAAACCAGTTGCCACAACCTGTGTGTGGGTTGATGGGCTCACTGAACATACAGAGAAGCAGGTAAGTTATAACAAAGATTTATTACAGACTAGATTAAGTTGTATATGATGAGTAAAATTATTTTGTAATTAATGGAAATTGAAAGTGTAAGATGAAATAATATACTTAAAATTTTCAGTTCTGATCATAAGATTCAGTTTCTACAGAAGAAAAATTGTGTTGTTTTTATATTTTCCATGTTATCTAAATTATCAATTGGTTTTTGATGTGTATTCAGGTGTTAACTGCGGTCTCGAGGTGTGGTGCAGCTACGTCGGTGTGTGTTGACCGCGCAGCTGGCGCCGCCCTGGTGCACTTTGAGCAGGCGGCTGCAGCCGGCGCGGCGGTCCGCGAGTTACGGCGTGTCGCTGCACTCGCTTCCGCCGCTGAGCCCGAACACCCTCGACTTGCTGTTGACTACGCGTCGCGCGAATGTCAGGTAACAAGTACATGCATTTTGTCAGAAGAGAAAAGTTCATTTAAGGTTAACGACTGAAATTTCAGCTACTGAGAAGTTATGTTTTAATACATATAAATTTAGTGTCATCAACTACAATTTTTGAAACTGAAATACCATTATTATTATGTTTTCTGTTTGCAAAAATTTCATAAAGTACCCTGACAATTTTTATTTTCAGTTTGAAAATTAGATTATTTTATACAACACTTTTTTTTTTATTTGTGATATTCGTTTATTACAGATAAAGTTTTTTTTTTGCTATAGTATATACGTATTAACTAGGATGTCTTGGCATTAGTGCTATTTTGCTTGATAGAAATAAACTATTTTTTTTAATAAAAACAAATATTACACTTATTACTACTAATCTATCACAGCCACCCAAAGTGAGTCTTGACCTCCAACATAATAAGGCGTTGTCTGTCTTATTCATTAAAAGTGAATCTTTGTTAATCCAATATATGTTTTATGTAAAATTCAAAAAGGTTGAAAAGGTTTTTTTTTTATTAGGAGGCATTTTATGAGCAACTTGAAAAACATGGTGGAACGGCTACAGTGCCTGGATCCGAGAGGTTGACTGGTGATCTCACAACCCGTTACTTATCTGCCAGACACGAACAACTTCGGTTTGTATAATTTATTTCTTTATAGAATAGCTTAGTAATTGTTAAAAATACATTTGAACGTTATGCAAACTGGTAAATAACGTACAGATTACTATCTTCTTATTTCAGTTACGTTTTGGCTCCACTAAGTAATTCATGAAAGTTTTTGGCTTTAATTTAATACATTTTTGCTAAATTAAAAGTAGTATAATTTTGAAATGTTAATGTAATAATATTAAATTTATCGGATAACGTTTTGTACAACCTATATTTGCTATACGAGCATCGAGGTCACGCCGGCGTCGCCACGTTAACCAGTAATTGCTTAATACAGGATATTCTGTACATAAAAAGAGTTATGATTTGCAAGATTCATGTGGGCTGTTTGTAAAAACGTGAAGTGCTTACTTCTGTAGCATAAAAGGAAGATCTTATACAGTTATTTTTCTTATGTAAGCTATTCCGTAATAATTTCAACGAGATGATCGGTTTAAGTCGTCATCATATCAGCCTATTGCAGTCCACTGCTGAACGTAGGCCTCTCCAATAGATTTCCAGCGCGACCGGTCCATTGC